>JAAGKR010001834.1:10002-111918 GCA_011419295.1 Clarias macrocephalus
GTGTTGGAATCTGTGATTAGTACTGCTTCAGTCTATAATGGCACTCTGCATAGTTTTCGTTCTACCACATTGGTTGTTATGATCTTTAAGTTGATCTGCATAATCAATGCAATGACCTTTCAAGCTCTTACTTACTGTATATCAATCCATCTAGGAACCTGTGTAGGTAATTAGGGACCATGGAGTCCAGTGGTTATTACCAATGTATTTATTCTCACTTTTATTACTGTGTCAAAATCACACACACACACAATGGGCAATTTGGGAAGACTAGTTAGCGTAAACTGCATGTCTTTGTACTTTGGAAGGAAACTGGAGTACTCGGAGGAAACCCAGCAAGCACGAGGAGAACCTGCAAATTCCACGTACCCGAGTCGGGTATCGAACCCGTAACCTGGAGGAGCAAGTCGACAGTGAAGCCGCTGCCATCGGTCTTATCGATACCAAATTTAAATGACCGCAAAAGGACTAGTTTATAATTTTTTCCCCATCCACATAGCTTTGTATGCCTGCATTTACACGCATGGCATTTCTACTACATGTTTCACTGGCCACTTTAATAGGAATACCTGCAGGTGTGTAGGTGTCCACATCGCTTTGTTTGCCTGACTAGTTCGTGCATGGCATTTTTCCTACATGTTTCACTGGCCACTTTAATAGGAACACCTGCAGGTGTGTAGGTGTCCACATCGCTTTGTTTGCCTGACTAGTTCGTGCGTGGCATTTTTCCTACATGTTTCACTGGCTACTTTAATAGGAACACCAGGTGTTCCTATTAAAAAATGGCCAGGTAAACATGTAGCAGAAATGCTGTGCATGACCTAACTAGTCAAAAACAAAAAACAGAAAGTAAAAAAAAAAAACATGAAATTGTTAGTGTCTCACTGGCCACTTTAATAGGAACACCGGCAAATGGTTCATACGGTTCCAAATGTTCCTATTAAAGTGGCCAGCGAGACACGGAAATCACTTTCCATCGACACTTTCACCGTTTAATTTGCGGTTTCTTTTATCTTTTCGGCTTGGAATGATGTAGAAACTACGATTCCCGTCAGTGGAGCTGAAGCAAACACCATTACCCAGCATGCTTGAGCGGTGACTCAGCAAGATGGCGGCGACCCCGAGCTCTAACGCCCCCCGGTTTGACTGCCCGTCATGGTAAGCCTTGCGACTCCCAAAAGCGCAGAAACGCAAAAAGGCAAAGACGCCGTGGTTAGGCGGGTTACACGTTTATATAAATGCTGCCTGCGTAGAAATAACATTAACCCAGGTTTTTAGCGTGAAGCTGAGCCGTGGAGAGTTTATTAACAGCCTGCAGCGCTGTAGTTTTAATGCAGTGTTCATGTACTGCACATATATATCTACTTTAGGCTTTTATTGCTTTTAGCATCATGACAGTACATTATGACCACCTGCCTAATATTGAGTACCCCCCTCTCTCCTTTCCCCCCCACCATAACAGTAACGCACTGTGTATTCTGACACCTTTCCATCACAACCAGCATTAACCTTTTCCTCAATCTGATTTCCACTAGCGCTTCTATTGCCTTTTTATCGGACTACACAGGCCAGCCTTCGACCCCCCCCCCCCCCCCCCATCCCACAAGAGCTGCGGTTTCGGACTTGCTCCGACCCAGTCCACTGTCCATCACAATCTGTCCCTCGTCAAAGTCACTCCAGTCCTTATGACACAACAACTTCAGGAAAAGAAGTCTCACAGTATATCGCCACCGACTATATCCCAGACGCTATTCTAACGAGATAATGAAAATGTAGCTACTGTAAGAAATACCGGTCGTGACGGCTAGACGACTGGGTCAGAGCAACTCCGAAACTGCACAATGCTCTTGTGGGATGCTGCCAGGATACAGTGGTCAGGAGATACCAAAAGAAGTGAGTCGAGGAAGGAAATCGGGGCAATTGGCCAAGGCCCAACGAGTGATTTCATTGGCTGGAGACTGTACGATTGACCAATCAAAAATACTGTTACATTGTGTTAGTCCCAGCTGTCCTTCAGCTCTTGTGGGAAGGCGCAGCAAGGATACCCATTAATTAAAACTGTTTTATTTATTTATTTATTTATTTATTTTTACAAATGTGTACGCAGGATGCATGATCTCACTCCATCTGACTTTCACCTTTTTGTTCCCCTGAAAGCAGCCCTACAAGGACAAAGATTCACTTCTGATGAAGAAGTGAAGACAGCGATGCATTCATGGCTTGCAGCTCAGCATAAAACATTTTTTAATAAGGGGAAATCAAAGCTCGTTGATAAACGGATGAAGTGTAGTGAAAAGCAAGGAGATTATGTATTTGTCTTTTCTAAAAGCTAATTAAAGTGCTGATAATTTTTGACTTGCCCTCATGCATTAAATGAATGTTATCCTACTTCCAAAATTTTTAGGTTATTTGTGATAAGTCCAAAAAAGTGATGAGTAAACCTAAAAGTTCCGGTGTACCAAATTTCTAAGTACATGTTGAGTTTTCTGTTTTTTCGAGTAACCATTGTTCGTTTTTTCAGTCTTCTAGTACAGAAAAAAATGTGCTCTTTGGAACACCTTGCTTGTCTGAAGGTGCTTCCAGGCTCTTCCAATACGCTGAGAGTGTAATAAAGTAATAATATAAAAGAATTAGTCTGGTTTGGTGCATTTCCTTCAGCAACTTAAATTCTCTGCTATACTTTGGGTCAAAACCCAAACACTGAAATTTTTTTTCTGAATCATTATTATGACACCTTTTTATTCTCTCCTGCTTGATGTCAGGGCAGGAAAACCACCACCTGGACTCCATTTGGATGTAGTCAAAGGAGACAAGTTGATAGAGGTAAGACTGTCCTATGTACAAGCATTTCCGGTTTCAACAGGTTAGACAGGTGAGTGATACCAACAGCAAGTAAAGAAAAAATTATGAAGCGTGCTCCTGAGATGTAGCTGTCTTTTGTGTTATTGTCTCCTGAGAGCTCTTGTTTCTGATTATGCTGAAGACATCTGCGTATGAGTATTGGCAAAGTTGATCAGCTGGTGTAAAGCTGGGCATGTGTTTTTCCAGAGCAATTTTTCACATCAACATGAGATAAATGTTTTAAAGTAGGCCATTTTGGACTTTGAATTAAAAGCTACGCAGAAAATTGGTTGATGAGAAGCTGGGGTGGATTTCTTTTTTCCCCCCAGAATGCAGCCTATTGGGCACAGCTGGTTTAGGGCCATTTCTCAGCCCACATCCCTAAAAGACATTATCATTAGTGGAGTAGGTTAGGGACGAGAATCGCCAGGGATCACCCGATATCATCATGATACCATTGTGCCGATTTGATTTATATTGCGATCATGATTTTATAAATATCCCGATGTTCTATGAAATTTGTTTGTATATGTCGATTTTTCTCCCCATCTCTAGAGTAGCTAATCTAAGAACACATTATCAGAGCATTTCTTTTTGGCATGTTTGGTATTTGAAGAGTGCATGGCTTTGAAATCGATATGACATCACATACTTGTAACACTTTACCCTTTCTAGCAGTACATTGGCCTACAAAATTTTTCATTTTTATTTAATGAATCTGTTAGAACACGGTTGGGGTTCTGTATGTAGCGTATCACGACTTGCTGAGCAAATGTTTCACCTACCTCCATAATAGCACTGGTACAAAAAACAGACAACACCGCAAGTTTTGGGCATCCAAAATTTGGAAAATTGGCTTTTTGTGAAAAACGTTAAATAGTAATAGTTTGCCTCATTTGCTTAATATTATGCTCCATTTGCTTATGCAGATGCCTATTTTCCAGGCAATCCCTCACCAAACTGGGAACGCACAGGCTTGCACATAAAGCCTGTCAGAATTCTTTTTTTAACTGCTGCTTATGCATCATTAGGGTGGGTGGAGTAACACAGTCAGAGGAAGATGCTCTCCGCCTGTTCAATAAGAATTTTTACAATGGTACACTGACAGTTTCCTAATATTGTACATGTACCAATGCATTGTGCATTTGGAACCAGTACCAGGAGTATAGTATAGTGTTCTACTATGTACTGTAGTATGGTACTATGAAACACTTTTCATACATCTATTTACCACAATGGTACTATTTACATAATATGGAACCATGAAACTCTTAAATACTACATACAATAATATGGAGCTTCCTGTACTGTACCATATCAGCAGTACATACTAACATATCTGATATTGTACAGTATATACAAACATAACATATTAGATACCTTGCTAGCCACTGTGGTACCCAATAAGTACCATGGTATTCACCAAAGTATTGAAGTACATACCATAGTTTTACAGTACTACGGTACCCACTGAAGTGCCCTGTGGTCCTATAGTGGCTACCATGGTAACGTCAGAAAAAACACAGTAATAATGTGGTATATTATGGTATGTACTAGAGTTTATTATAGTACATACCAGAA
Source organism: Clarias macrocephalus (assembly GCA_011419295.1). Classification (NCBI taxonomy): domain Eukaryota; kingdom Metazoa; phylum Chordata; class Actinopteri; order Siluriformes; family Clariidae; genus Clarias; species Clarias macrocephalus. The sequence continues at coordinate 14,425 of JAAGKR010001834.1, forward strand.
ATAACATTTCTTATGGTGTGTCAGTTCCAGTCCTAGCATGATTGGCTAGTGACGGTATGATTGATCCAGGAGTGACGCATCAAGTGTCTCGTTGCTTTTCATCATCACTGCTCTGATGTGTCAATAACGGTCCAATACTAATACTTATTTCAAGGCTGCTGCTTCTTTTTCTCAGGACGTAGTGAAGGATGATAGTCTTTAAAGAAACTCGTCCCAGCAGCCGGTCTGCTTCTGCTTCTTAGTGTATATCTAAGCGACATGTTTCTTCTCTCAGAAGCTAATCATTGACGAGAAGAAGTTCTACTTGTTTGGAAGAAACCCGGACCACTGTGACTTCACGATAGACCATCAGTCATGCTCACGCGTGCATGCGGCACTCGTCTATCACCGGCACCTCAAGAGGGTCTTCTTGATCGACCTCAACAGCAGTAAGTGTTCATGCTGACGCGAACAACAGTCCTCAATTTCTTCACCGATACAATATAAAATATTCTCAGATCCATTATAAATGAGCAATTCTCTTTAATATCCATTTTAGTTGAATTCACTTCATAGCATTTGGAGATATTTTTGTTTTGAAATGTTTCCACCAAAATCTTTTTTTTTCCTTTTCCTTTCCCAGCCCATGGCACTTTTTTGGGCAGAATTCGCCTGGAGTCTCATAAACCTCAGCAGGTACCCATCGACTCCACCATGTCGTTCGGGGCGTCGACGCGAGTGTACACGCTGAGAGAGAAGCCTCAGGCGCAGCCGAGCTCTGCAGCAGGTGACGGCGGCGTGGAAGACGAAGAGCTGAAGGGACTGCTTGGCTTACCGGAAGAAGAGACCGAGCTAGATGTGCGTTATTTCTGCTCGTGTATAGGAAGGCGAAGATTAAAAGAAGATTGAACGTACAGTATTACAGAGATTTGTTCTGGCAGATAAGCTACAACGTGCTTGTTCTGATCTGTTCGCGCAGAACCTGACCGAGTTCAACACAGCACACAACAAACGCATCTCCACGCTGACCATCGAGGAGGGCAACCTTGACCTCCAGAGACCCAAGAGGAAGAGGAGAAGCTCTCGAGTGTCCTTCAGCGAGGACGAGGAGATCATTAACCCTGGTATATACACAGCAGAGTATATGATCACAACTATAATGCGGAGTATTTATAATTATTTAAACCGCAAAGCTCAAGCCCACCTGGTTAACAGTACCAAAGTGTGTAATTATTCTTATTTTCGTAAAGTCCATGAATTACGTCGTTCTTAATTAATCAGATATAATTGAACAGGATGCTGGTGAGCTTGGGTAAATTAACTGGGTAAGGTCAGATTAGATATGGGCTGCTGGTCTTATCGACTGGGACTTTCTTCCGTTTCATGTGTGTTATTGATCTAATCAGTTGCATAATGAGGCGGGGTGATGAGCCGTTCAAGGAATAAGTGATGGTAATGTACCTTGGTGAAAAAGGATTTTATTTTCATTCAGGTTTACATTAATGCAATCAACTGATCAAATGTATTTAATGGACGTTGGAGAGCAATACAAGACAAAAGAGTGGAATGTAGAACAGTTGGTGTAACAAAAGTAATATTCATATTTTATGAGGGTTATAACACAGACCGGGCGGCACGGTGGTGTAGTGGTTAGCACTGTCGCCTTGCACCTCCAGGGTCCAGGTTTGATTCCCGTCTCTGTGTGCATGGAGTTTGCATGTTCTCCCCGTGCTTGGTGGGTTTCCTCCGAGTACTCTGGTTTCCTCCAAAAGTCCAAAGGCATACAGATTAGGCTAATCGGCGTCCCCAAATTGCCCGTAGTGTCCGAATGTGTGTGTGTGCCCTGTGATGGATTGGTACCCTGTCCAGGGTGTACCCCGCCTCATGCCCCAAGTCTCCTGGGATAGGCTCCAGCCCCCCCCCCCCCCCAGGACCCTCAATACAGGATAAACGGTATAGACGATGAGTGAGTGAGTATTAAGTGATGTAGAATTGTTAAATAGGATGAAACTTACTTTCTTAGCCTTCAGCTGTTTTTACTTTTATATAGCTAAATATTGAAGTGGTCATCATGAATCAACAACGTTACATATAATTTCCCCCTTCTTTTGTTTACCAGAAATGTGGCGAGGAAAATGCTTGATAAGTTCCCAAACATATATGTTTCCAGTCCCTGCAACATGTCTGGCTAGGAAAATACTACATACACTTCCATAAAAGGATGTTTGGTGTTTAAAGCTACAGACACTGAAACAGCGTGTTTGGAAAAGGAGTGAAACAGAAAGAATCGCAGGGATCCGAGTTGGATTTTATCTGGCCCTTTAACAGAGACAGCTAGGACTTTATTAACTTGTTTAAAAATAAGTATAATATGTGACTTTTAAGGTGTTAAAACAAAAACCACAAACGTGGCCTCCTATTTTTTTTCATGTAATTTATGGACGGTCACCGTCTGATAGCTGGTCTTGATCAGTAATAGATAGTACAACAAAACACTTGTAATGCTATAATGCGATATATTTTTTGCACTTGTGTTCTCAGAGGACATCGATCCATCGGTCGGCCGTTTCAGGAACATGGTGCAGACTGCCATCGTACCCTTAAAGGTAGACACTGTATTATGTTTAATATATCATCTAAAACTGTATAAGAAATAACATTCTTTTTACAGCTTGGTTAGAGCTTCTAAACCAGACGTATAGTATTTATCTGAAGGTTACTGCACACACAATGTTTCTCCCCTTTCACTTAGCGTACCTTTTGCAGATATCTACAGCTCATTAGCTCATCTAGGAATCAAAGTATGTGTGTTAAAAAAAAAAAAACATTTTCAGGGGAAAAAAAATTCATGCACGTACGAGGGGTGTTCAAATCAAACCGGGACTTGTGATGAAATTTCTTATGGATGAAGGTGCAAAACTGATTGGAATGTGAATGGTGCAAACGTTTTAAAGAAGGCCATACATCTGACGATCCCGGCTGTAGAAGGGTTTAATTTTTGCTGTGTATATATATATATTACACACACATACACACACACAAAAAAGATTATGTCTGGTATTACTTTGGAAACAAACTCTTGAGATTAGGAAATTGGGTTGCAGGTCTAGGATCACTCATGCTACGGTCACCAGACTGAAAGTATTTACGCGTATGTGGTTCAAGATATTGCAACTGTGGTGATCGTACTTTATTTCCTCCTTCAGTCATCTCCAGGAGTGTGTGCCAATGGGATTGTTTTTTTTCCCCACTTCACTCACCCTTCATTAAAAAAAAAATATATATTTTTTTCACAGAAAAAGAAATCTGAGGGACACGGCACCCTTGGTGTGGAGGACAGCGTGGTGCGTCGTTTCCAGAACTTCCCCCTGAGCTCAGGGCTTTACGGCGACCTGCCACCTACCAGCCATGAGGCGAGCGACCAGGACAGCGAGCACCAAGCAGGATCGGCCATCTTGAGCGGAACACCTTTGCTCTTCCCCAACCCGGCTCCAGAGGTGGACGTCTTCGCTGCGGCGGTGCAGCCGGCAGCCATGTCGAACCCGAGCCCTGCGGCGGAATCTATGAACGAGCCACGCAAGAAGAAGTACGCCAAGGAGGCGTGGCCCGGAAAGAAACCCACACCATCACTACTCATTTAATGTGTGTTATTAGACACGTGTTTGACTGGCTAAACATACACAGAAATGCATTTTACAAAAATCTCACTGTTCAAATCTTATTTTAAGGACCGTAAGTCATTTTAAACACTAACGCTACATCAGAGGAGCAACTCTACTTGTTAAGTACATATAGTATTTATTTATTATTCTAGGTTGTGGACATGTTCCTGTTAGTTACACAATGCAGATCAGAGCACACGGTTAATAAAAGCAGGCTAGAATCAGTAGATTTATTCTCAACATTCACTTAGTATAGTCTACTATCTACAGTAGCTATTCACAGTACTTGAGTTCTAACCCGTTATGTACTTTTAACACTACAGTTTCTGTAATGCAAGAACCGGACACATCCTTCTTACTCCGCTATTTAAACAGCTACGATATCAAAGTGTGGAAAGTTTGTTTTTATATTTTTATATATGTCATAAAACAGTATGTGTGTGAAAACAGCAGGAAAAAAAAAGATGATTGTAGGAATTCCGAACTTTGTTTATCTGTCTAATAAACAGGATTCCTTTCTATAAGGCCGGATGTGTGGGTTGAAATGGAGACGGTTCCTGGAAGTTGAGATGGAGGTTTATTCCCGCGAGGCATCCCGCGCCTCTAATGGGTTTCTCTCGGTGCCATTTTGAAAATGGACTAGTTATAATTTATCCTGAGGTAATGAGGCAAATGAAAGTGTCCCGGGTTTTAAGAATTCCCCGTGGACATCGTATTGTCGGGCGAGTAGGAGTTTCTCTTTTTGGTTCGTATCATCGAGAAGGTTTCGAAATACAGTATCCTGTCGAAATCGTGCTCTGTGGCGTCGTATTGCGAAAGCTGTCTGTTCACTGGAGGGAGGAAGGGGTGAAATAGTTATCGGGCTGTTTTAATGCGAATTGAATTTGTGAACCAGAGGAAACAGGAAATGGAATATGTGCAAGGCTGAGGTGAGGAAGTTGGGAGATTGCTTTGCAACCACTTAGGAATTTCATATAATATTCATTCATGTATCCTGAGTAACAGTGTTATTTTCTTCAAGGTGTCTGTGAAACCAGGATGCATGAATTCACCTCGGGTGGCATCATGCAAATGCACCTACATGCAGAGTAAATTAGAGTTTCTGGTCTATATTAGTTCTAATGTACTAGTATTATGCATTTTAAGGCATTATGGCAGATTATCTTTATCCAGAGCAACTTGCATTTATTTCATTTATAAGCATCAAAGTAGTTAAGGGACTTTCTGCTCCGTAGTTCTTAAACACTGAATTACAGTTCATACTCTGACGTTTTCCCTTATTGAAAATCCATGTAATTTCTTACATTGGTGAGCTACTCATTGTCGATTGATACAATCAATTTCCAGTCCAATACAGTATGTCAAGCTAAAATCATTTCGGCACGAGTATGCGAAATAGTTCTTATGGAACACACTAGATTTTGTCTTTATTACACTTCTGTTTCCACCTCTCTCTCTCTCTCTCTCTCCCTCTCTCTCTCCCTCTCTCCAGTCCATTCATTGATTTATGCTCTTGTGTGAATTTCCAGTTGTACTCCCTCAACTGTCCAGCAGGGGTCTCCCATGCACCTTATTCCCCCGCGCGTGCTCTCCACCTCGGATAAATGACACCTCATTAATCAAATCTGCATGAATGCGCTCAGGTTGCCATGGCAATAATTATCAGAGCTGCCTAATTAACTTTCTCAATTGCTTAATGATATACGACCCTATGAACTCCCTCATTTCTTCTCTCTCTCTAATTCGAGCATGCTTCTTCCCCCCCTCCTTCCTTTTCCCCTCCACTCTGTGTGTTAACCTGTGACCGCTGTATTATTAAATGCAAAATAAGAACAGATTGTCAGTCATGAGGATGCAAGAGGAGATTTACGTCCAGGCTTTTGCCTTTAACCTTTTTTTTATTTCATTTTTTATTTTATTTATAAGCATTAAAAAGTGGAACGCTGGATTATTAAAAAAATCGCCCTCCACTTACATCTTGAAATAAGGGGCTTTAAATCCAAGAGTCCTCAGAAAAATGAAGGTGTGTGTGTGTTTAATAGCTTCCTTCAGATAATCTGGGGTAAGATTCATTAACAGCTATATTGTACGGTATGTCTACAATAACCCTATACCATATCACACAAAAAATACTCGTTTCATAATCAAATCAAAATGTTGGACATATCCCTGCAATATGTGACATCTGATATTTTAAGACACATTTTTAAATTTTTTTATTTTTTATGTCAAATAAAAATTTAACAACACACACACATAAGTATCCCTCTTGGTCAGTATTCGGTAAAAACCACTTTTGGATGTGATTACTGCTGCACGTCTTCTGGAATATGTCTGTCAGCTTTGCACATCTGGATTCGGATCTTTTTGCCCATTTTTCTTGCCAGCAGTTGCTTAAGCTCTGTCAGATTAGATGAAGGACATTAGTGAGCAATAGTTTTTAAGTCTTGCCACAGATTCTCAACCCTAATTCTCAATCTTTGACTGGACCAGGGTTGAGCGTTTGAATCTCTGTGTCTCTTTGTCCATGCTTGGTAGGTTTTCTCACACAGTCCAAAGATATGAGGTGGAGGCTGACTGGCATTTACAAATCGCCCGTAGTGTATGATTGGGTGTGTGAGTGAGTGAGTGAGTGAGTGAGTGTGTGCGCCTGTACCCACACGTTCCTTGTGATGTGTTGGCACTCCATCCAGGGTGTACTCCGCCTTGTGGACTAAGTTCCCTGGGATCGACTCTAGGCCTAGGATAAGCAGTATGGTTAGCCGATGGATGGATTTGGAAGCACTGGAGTGTAACATTCGCTATATGCTTGGGGTCTTTGTTCTTGTTGGAATTTGCAGATTTTTTCCAGTCTCTCAGGCTTTTTTTAAAGCATGTTTCAAAGTCCTTAATGATGGACAATTGTGTTCTCACAGTGTTGTGCTGGAAAATTCTGGTCGTAAGGGCTTCTGAGTGGCGCAGTGGTAAAGCACTATCATCCGGAGATCGCGAGTTTGATTCCCGGGTGATGCTGTAACGTCTAGCAGTCGGAGCTCTAGAGAGCTGATTGGCCGCTCTCACAGGGGCGGTACTTAGTGCTTAGTACATTAATATACAGCCAATCAGGGAGCTCTAAGCTTGCGCAAGCGGGAGGAGCGGATAGCGCTGCCTTCCGAGTGTGTTACTCCGCCCCAATGGTGCGTGAGCGAGCAGTTCGAAAAGATGCGGTTGATTGGCGTCACATGGTTCAGAGGAAATGTGTGACTGTCTTCGGCCCTCCCGACTGAGTGGTAGTAGTAGCCTTAATGTGGGAGCGCCCCTAGTGACGGGGAGGAATTGGACACGCCTAAATTAGGGAGAAAATTGGGGAAAAATCCCCCCCCCCCAAAAAAAAATATATATATATATATTCTTGACTTCTAGGTTTTAGAAACTATTAAAAAAAAAAGAAAACTTTCTGAAACTGTCTGTCTTAACTGGTCACTGATATTTGATGGACAGGCTCCTCTAGGTTGCAGTTGTGGATTATTTTTAATAATTTTAATACCTGCTAGATACCTTCACAGAATGTTGTCATGAACTTGACAAATACTGATGATCAAGTAGTTGTGTTGATTGATAGAGGAGAAGATATCTGAGGGACTCGTGGGTAAAGATAATTTTTAAAAGAGATGAATTGACTGAATTAAGTAAGCACCGGTATGATACGGCAATAAGAAGAAGTGAGAAGTTGAGGGGCGGGGGAATAAAAAAAATCTATAAAAAGTCTAAAAAGTGTGCTTAGGGTGGTAAAGAAAGTGCTGCGTGTGTAAAGTGACAGGGCTAATGTTAGGTGACCTTTTCTGACAGGCTGAGTGAAGGTACTGTCATTGCCTGTGTTGTGAGCCAGCCAGCCAGGCGGAACTTGCCAGAACACCTGCTGACACTAGGCCTGCCCGGCTGCCTCCACATGACACCCTGTACAGTCTTATAACTCACTCCTCACATACAGGCGTCACTCGGCTCGCGCAGTCTCCACAGAGCTTTGTGTGCACAGCACATTTTACTTGCTAACACTGTGCTTGCTCGTGAGAGTTGGAAATCTATTAACCCCCTGCTGCCCACGGTGGCGCGCACACACACACGCGCGCGCGTTATCTCTTTCCTCTCTCGACACCTTCAGTGCATGTGCATGTGTTCACACATAATTATCATGAATCCAACACATTTCACAGTCACTCTACCTGTCTCTTCATCTATTGTACTCTCTTTCTTCCTTCCTCCGTCTTTGTCTCTGTGTGACACAAAAATCCTGAATTTTATAAAAGAATGTGGCCTTTATACGATACTAACCCCAGAACCTTTAAAAACTCGTCATCCTTTAAACTGTTTGGATTTTATGAATTCAGCATTTATTCTAATGATCAATCTGGGAAGACTAAAGACATGCGCTGGCATTCTGTTCCCACTGTTACTGGTGGAATCGAGGATCTCAGACGAGATGAAGTGCTGATTTGAAACCATTCTGTTCCTTGCATTGATTTGATTATCCTCCATTTTCAAAAAGTAGTTTTCATGGCGAAAGGATGTAAATGGTGCCCTGCTGAGACCTGGTCAGCATCATTTAACCTCAGAGAGGAGGGAAAAGGGCAAATGCAACAGAACGGTGCACGCAGCCAGGCAGGAAGTATTAGTCAGTGTTATGCACGGTCAGTGTAGATGGACAGAGTCCCAGCGCTGTGGCTTTGGCTGGCCTGCTGGAGTTACATGCCAAACTCGTCTCTCCCTTTCTCCCTCTCTAACTCTTTCTGTGTGACATTGGAAGACCACATGGTTGGCAGGAGCCCAGGCTTGTGGAGGAGGCGCATTCCTGGGATGGCCACTGGCTCAGAAACACCTAGATGCATGGCTTATGCAATGCTACGGAACTCAGAGGGAAAAATGGGGTGGGGAGGAGGGTAGGGTGGGATTCGTTGGAAGAGGGGAAGCAGGGACATTGCACAGCGCGGCTATTATACAGATCAAAAGTCAGATTCAGGCGGTCTAGATACAACGTGAAAAATGCGATGGGAGGAGAAAGGTCAACAAGCTAATTAATTAAACGGAAAGAGAGGGAAAGCAGTCAAAAGGAAAATGCGATGTAGATGTTGATAGTGCAGCAGAAGGCGGAAAAAAAATTCATCTTCAGTAAGCACTTGATCTTAAAGGTTTGCACTGGATCTGAAGCTTATCTCAGGGAACTCAATGACACATCAATCCATCCACGGATTTTTATTTTTTGAAAACTTTCCCTGTTTTGTTTAGGGACATTCCGCAATAAGCGCCAGCTACCAACCAGGGAGGTTGCTCATGACGCACTTAAACTGCTGCTCAGGTATTGTTAGAAAGCGGCGGAACACACTGGGAGAAAAGCGCTACTATTTCTTCACATCTTCTTGGGAGCTTGTGTGAGCTCACAGATGCCTATGAGTGTCTGGTCTTGCTATGATTGATGTGGGAGTGCGATTATGCCACCACTCTCCCCCTGAGAGAGGGCGACCAATCTGATCCCTCTAGGCTCCTGGCTACGGATTACTGTAGCATCGCGTGGGAATCTCCTAGGGACGGTTTTACCGACAATAATCTTAGCATGTTTTTCGAAGGTGGTAGGAACCTGAGAATAAAGTGGAAGTCTATGTGGACCATGGGGCAAACATGCAAAACTCCACTTAGACAGTAATTAGAGCTGGGATCTGGGAGCTGTCAGGTAGTAATGCAATGTGCTGCAACACTATGCTAACCGAATGAATAAAATGGGAGAGCCTATTTACCAACGTCCATTGATGACCAGAGGTTTGAAAGATATCATCTCAAATCAGACATGAGTGGTGCTATATAGTACTACATGGAAACATTACCAGAAGGACATCTTACCAGCGTCCTAATCACATACATCAAAATCCATAGAATGAAAAACAACATCTAGATAGCCAGAGGTGCTGTGGGGGACAATTAGCAAAGGAAAGTTTTATACTTTGGTGTTGGACTGGTGTATACCAGTATATAAAATATGTTCCAGGATACTCACTCACTCTTGCTTGTTCTCTATACTCTATACTTATCCCATACAGGGTCGTTGGATGCCCCTATTCCTTGGGACTCACGGCATTACATAGGATACACTCTGGATGGAGGGCCAGTCCATTGCAGGACACAAGCACTCACACACACATGCAATTTGGAAACACAACCTTTGTGCTGTTGAAAGAAACCAACAAAGCACAGGGAGAACCAAAGGCAGGATTCAAACCCTCGACTCCACCTTTATTCCAGTACATGAATGAAAATGGATTACTGTATCTACTATATAGGTGCAAAATTTGAAACCAAATCAGAAAACTGGCTCTTGTTTTTTTGACATGATCACCACTGAAAACACACTGTGCATGCACGATTTCAGAGATCGAAACCTTCTGCTAGGAATACTGGATGAAAATTCCTAACACAAGAATAGAAAGAAATCCCAGATGGCCACAAAAAGTGTTGACAAGTGTTTTGCCTAAATACTGCGCCGTACTGTCCAGACTTTTGCACATGCACGGTATTTTTAATTCAGTGAATATAAAGTAGCTGTGCATTTACTGTATAAATTTGAGTTTGCTGCAGAGGTTGTGTCACTTTAACAAATTAACAAAATATGTAAGTTGGCCAGGGGTGCCTAAACCTTTGCATACATAAATGCATATCATTAGTGCATCTTCATACTGTATGTTTCACAATGAAAAAAAGCGTTTAATCTAATACAGACTCATGCCTTTTTTTTCCACTTTCTGAAGTTTTCTATTTATGTTTAATGTACGTTCTTGAAATCCCATTTACAGTTTTGAAAGTTTTGAATAAACATAACAGGCCCCGGTAATTTGCAATCCGAGCCCTTAAAATAATTTCCTACAAAGGAAAGTCCCAGGTGTTGAATTAAGTGTGACAGTGTTCATTTGTATAAAACTCGTATTGTATAAACACTGTATGTGCAAATTAAACACAGTGACTGTTAATGATACTCTTGGTAGTTCATTGTGCACAGGCGCTCTTTTTCAAGGTACATCACAGTTTTTTTTTTTTTTTTTTTTTGGTAGTACAAAAAAAATTAAAATAAAAAAATTATGTGCAGGAAGCCTAATAAACCTTATGTGATTTATGAATTTTCCTGCTTGTTCCTCAGCAAGAATGCATGAAATCTGTGTCCTTATTGAACTCTAGTCCTGGACTGCATACTGCACGGCAGGGAACTCGAACGTGCAAAATGGTTTTTGCAGATTTGCCCTTCTGGAAAATGACAAGAACCATATTTAGATAATTCATTCATTCACCTTTAGTAAGCACTTTATCCCTGTCGGGGTCGTCGAGGAGTCTGAGCCTCTCTGAGGAACTCTAGGTAACCTGAAGTCAGAATCAACCCAGAGATCCTGTGATGGCGTGAATGGTTCTAATAGTAGGCCTATTTAACTCAGACACATGTCTGCTCTGTAGATCTGGACAACCTCGTCATATCCTGAAGTACAGACAACTATTAAATGAATAACAGTTACCGGTTGTTTTGGTTTGCTGTCATTTGACAAAAGAAAGGTGTGTGCATAGAAATGGTTATTTGTTTATACTCATTTCCGACTCTTTGTGACCTCATGGACCATAGCCTTCCTAGATGCTGTCCATGGGGTTTTCTTTGCAAGGACAGTGGAGTCGGTTGCCATTTCCTTCTCCCGAGGACAAACGGGAAAATTGGAACCGCCAGATAGTCTAATCCGGAACCAGAGGGCATGCAAACTCCATGTACGTAGACGCAAGGTAGGAATCGAACCCAGGACCTGGAGGACTTGCAAGGCGACAGTGCTAACCACTGAGCCACGTGCCGCTAGAAATGGTTATACAGATGTCTGAAAAGAAAAGAGGTGAATTCATAGAGAGAGTAGTGTAAGCACCCGTCGTTGACAGGTAAAGCGTTTGTAGAAAGGTTAAAGCTAGAAATAAGCTTTAATGTAATCTGTGATAATATTTCAAGTTGAAGCCCATGTATGGTCTGCTTGTCTTTCATAACTTATAAGGTTGAGTATCTTATGCCTTGTTTACGCTATACTAGTTTTGTCTTAAAATGCCTCCAGCGCATTAAAATTTACTTTTACCTCTCCAGCGGTAAAACTATTCAGTTTAGCTTTTCTACTTAATATCTATTGGTGCAGGTGTTTGTTTACATTGAACAAGCATCTTATTTTATTTAATCCCGCACATAACCGTTCATAACGTTGTTTTTTTACCCAACATTTAGGTTTTCACTTATGATGCAGGCTAAATTTCGGCACTGCAAAAGTTTCATTCAATCCTGTCCAGCAGTTGATTTAAGACGCGCCCACAGTCTATAATATAGCACAAAACTGCTCATGTTGTCCTATGTACTCAACATTTTGATTTAATTTATGGCGTTTAAGACTGAAGGACAAAAGGCAAAGTTGCATTCAATTTTGTCCAGTCAGTTCCATGACAAAATCCGGCTGGACGAACATACAGACATACACATATAGAGAGACAGAGACATTTTTCGAGGACTGGTTTTGGGTCCTCCAATTCATTGTAAAAGTAAGTTCTGACCAAAATACAGATGAAACCATTTTTTTTATTTATGTAGATTTTGTTCAGTTACATACAGCAAGTAGAGAGAAGACCACAAAGTTATGTTATAAAGAAAAATCCAAATGATTTTTTGACACCGTATTCCAATTTTACTGGATATTTGCCATTTTACCATTTTCGAAACACAGCTAGACATGATTAATGGAGGTAATTACTGTGAATGAGGGACTGAGACTTTAAACAGCAGTGAATGTTCTGTGTGATATACTGTAGATGATATCTTTAATAGAGAGAATAAGGAACCCTGACCTAAGCACGCAGACCATTATCAGCGAGTGCTGTAGCCTAATTAACAAAGAGCTGCAAGGTGCACGGAGACAAGCGAGCTCCCCTTTGAGCTTCTATCATGCACGGCAAGACCTGCTGTTTTGGAGTTGCCCTGACCAAGTCATCTAGCCATCACCATCACAGTTTGGCCCTTTATCAAAAAGCCTTTTTCTCTCCTTCCAACACATCAACTTGAGGAAAAAAAAAATCCTTGCTGCTTAATAAAGCCCACCCACTTCCGGGTGACATTGGAATGAGATATTGTAACTGTAGCTACTGTGACTAGGGTCAAGTTGTTATGGCTCATTGGTGCACTTGGGGAGCAAAGGCTGGTCCATGTAGCTAGTCCAATATCCAGTAGAAGTACTACTGTATGCTCAAGCTGATGAAAATGCTGTCTCGGATCTGTGTGCGTGGAGCTCTGGTTTCCTCCCATTAGGTTAACTGGCATTCCCAAATTATCCGTAGTGTGTGTACACAGGACACATAGTATACAAGATGAATGAATGAATATATATATTTTGAAATAGGCTCAAAGAGAATTTGCTTCTATAATTCCCTTTCTTCAGAATTGCATTTCTATATTTGTATATAAAAGTTCTATACCTCATAAAAGGATATTGTATTTCCATTCATTTTTTTCTATAAAACCTTTGACTAAATTTGCTCTTTGGGTATTTTCCTGTTGCACTCTGCAGATCTCTGTAGTCTGATGTGGTCAAATTTGTTGTCCAGGGAGTGAACATTCGCCTGTATAATGGATGAAATGGCCTTCAGGTTAGCCTTCGGCCCAGTCCGTACACCTCCCTGCATGCCCCGCTTCTGCCTCCTCTCACACAGTCTTTTTCGACCGAGGTGACCGCTGCGAGCGATTTAAAGCCTAGCTCACATGGCAAGCTCAGTGCACAGAGCTCCTTTGTTAAACCTTCGCCGATGTAATTGTTGTTGCTTGGACATTTCTTTCTTGATTTCCAGTGGCTGTCATATTTCAGCTTGTACCGGTTTCTCATGCACACTTAACCAGTATAATAACTACAAATAAAGAGCTACAAAAACACACCATACTGTGCTGCCATCTTTGAACAACACGTCCGTAGGCAGATCTCACAAGACGTGAACGGCTTCCCGCCAGCACCTGTAAAGGCAGCTTGCACAGTATGGGTTTTAAAGAGAATCTATAATCCATCAAAGACTGAGCAACCATTTATAAATTATTGGCAAGGACTAATGATGAATACATGTGTAACTTGTGGATATTTTATAGGGATGTTGAAAAAGGGGGATTGTGAGCAAATTAAAAGGAAACATTAATTTCTTTCCAGGAATTCACTAAGTTTCTATAGAAAGCTCTCACTCATCGTCTAAACCGTTTTTTCTGTTTACAGGGTCATGGACTTAGGGCACGAGGCAGGGTACATCCTGGACTGGGTTCCAATGCGTTGCACACACACACTACGAGCAAACAAGGAACACCAATTAGACCATCTGTGTGTCTTTGGGCTGTGGGAGGAAACCGGTGAATGAAAACTCCAAGCACACAGACCTGGAGCCTATCCCAGGAGACTTCGGGCACAAGGCAGGGTACATCCTGGACAGGGAGCCAATCCATCGAAGGCACACACATACACACTACGGCCAATTTTGGACTGTCAAATCAACCTAATCTACGTGTCTTTGGACTGTGGGAAGAAACCGGAGTACCTGGAGGAAACCCACCAAGCACGTGGAGAACATGCACACTCTATGCCCACAGAGACGGGAATCGAACCTGGCCGGGAATCGAACCCGGACCCTGGAGGTGGAGGTGCAAGGCGACAATGCTCCTATAGTAAGCTATAAGTCATAATTCAGGAGTACATCAATGTCACAGCATCAAGTTCTATAGAGAGACCTAACATGCTATGAAACTGAGTATTCTAGAAACCGGAGACCCTTGAGAAACTCTGCATGGTGAATAAGATCTATAAAGTCATAGATTTTTTATTGAGCATGCACCTCCAAGCAGAAGTTCTACACATACCCTGTTGATTAAAAAAATAATATTTTTAAGAATATCTATAGAACACACTTCCACCCTCCCACCCCCAGAGAGACTTGTAGTGCGTTGTACTATTAGACTTCTAATGCAATGGTGATTACTTGCTTCCCTTTTAAAAATCTGGCAACACCTGCTCACGCAAAAGCTCTTTAGGCTTGCCGGTACCTTTGTGCGCGCGCCATTCACGCGCTTTTTAATGACCACGCATCATAGGATAGGGTTCTCGCGCTTCATTAATTGAAGGCACGCTCCAAATGCAATTACTGTGTGTGTGTGTGTGTGTGTGGATTAATAATAGTCGATTTGAGGACTTGAGGAACGGTTGCCAATGACGACCGACCTGTCAATGCTCGTGCATAGTGTCACTTCATGTCTAAGGAGGCTTTTCCACCTCAAACAGGGAAAGGACAGGATTCTGGCGGATCATCAACCGGTGTCGGTCTTACCCGGGTCCGGCGGAATTCCCCCTCAGCCAAATCGGGCACTTTATCAGTGCAGCGATATTAAATGGCACGTTTGCACCGTTCACACCCACCCGCGCTCGTGCGCAGGACACAAATCTCTCACCAAAAAAGCCATCGCCATCCAAATAAGCCACTTTCCTGCCTTTCTCTTTCCCCTTCTGCGAATTTAAACGCATTTGGCACACACAGATCTGGCGCTGAAATTGTCCCACGTGACCGTCTCTCTCTCTCTCTCTCCCTCTTTTTCCCCCCCTCTCTCCATATCTAGCACCTAATATTTCTCCGGGTCCACATTTATTTGCCATACGAGCATGAGATGCGGTGGAAGAGGTGCACACCGAGGCATTAACACTCCTGTCACATCTCAACCTGTCAGTGCAACAGGTGGCACGCGCTCCCACACAATAAGAAAAGGGTGGGAAGGTTGCAAAACACACTTAAGAGTATTTAAATCGAATTTCATTACGCAGTTGCACTTGTCTAAGCATCTACTAAATCATATTGGATTTGATTGCACATTTATTTATTCTAATTAATCATAATACATGTATATGAACACATCCTTAGATGTCTGAATCCATTCATGCATGCATGCACTGTCTGCATTGCTCTTGCAGAATAAACCTACCCACTAATTAAAGGACCACCAGTGTGTCCCTGGATAAACCTGGACAAGAGGGAAAGATTCATGTGCACGCAGTTTAGCTATACACTCACACGTGGAAATGAAGCTCGAATCGTGTTTTTGCTTTCCTGCATTTCGTTCATTAACGATTCCCGTGAGGTGGTGGTGGTGGTGGTGAAGGTGGTGGTAGTGTGGAGAGGCGGTAGTTGCGCGCGCGCTGTTAGTCGTTGCGTGAGCGCTTGCGTGAGACGCAAAAAAAAAATTTTTTTTTTAAAAGACCAGAAACCAGATTGATTTTCGCTCTCTCTCTCTTTCTGTGTGTCTGGTTTTATTATTTCTTTGGAGCTGGATGAGATAGAAAAGAAAAAAAAAACAATTTACGAGCCGTCTTTTCAAGCAGTCTGTCAGAACAATCAACTGTTGCTGCGCGCAGAGCGCATTGAGATTTTTCCCAGGCTTTCTGATGTGGCTGTGGATTTGGCACGGCGACGCGATGGGCGTGTGATTTCCAGCGCGCCACTGAATTGTTCTTCAGTAACATGGAAGAAAGACTGTTGCTAACAACGATGCGCTGGCTACACTCGCGTGCTCGCTTTTGATATTGCAGACACACACACTCACTCACACACACACACACACACACACACGAGTCTTACACAATGAGCGCGCGCTCAGCGGCTCGCCGCGCGTCTGGTTCGGGCTTTATTGCTTATTTGGATCCGACCGAGCAGTGATCAGACACGGACTTGACGTGGATTTGGGGGATTTTTTTTTTTGTTGACCTTGCCGGTGTTGAGAAAAGGGGGAAATAATATTAAGAAGAAGAAGAAGAAGGAGAGGAAGAGGAAGAAGGAGAGAGGGGAGAATAATTGTAATAATAATAATAATAATAATAATAATAATAATAAAATAAAAAAAAACCCGCCCAGATGCTGATGATGATGGAGAACGGCGGGATGGACGCGCATCAGGTTGAACGTGACGGGGATTACGGCCGCGCGCGCGCCTCCTGCACCTGGCCACAGCTGGAGGACGAGCTCCGCGTGCCGCCGGTCAAAGCGGAGCCGTTCGACGTGCCGGCGTGCCGCGCCGGAGGAGCACCCGCGGACCTGAAGCACCCCACCGGCGCGCCGGTTCCCCTGGCGGCGGCCGCCGCCGCCGCCGCTCTGGACGCGGCCGGGCAGCTGCGCAAATCCAAGTCGTCGCGGCGCAACGCGTGGGGCAACCAGTCGTACGCCGACCTCATCACCCGCGCCATCGAGAGCACGCCCGACAAGCGCCTCACGCTCTCGCAGATCTACGACTGGATGGTGCGCTTCGTGCCGTATTTCAAGGATAAAGGGGACAGCAACAGCTCTGCCGGCTGGAAGGTACAGACGCATATGCATGCATGCTTGTGCAACAATCGCGCTCTGCATTCTCACACTGTTCCTCCTCATTGTGTCCTCCGGTGACCGCAGCGCACATTGAAGCGATCATTTAAAAATGATGCCTCGTATCATGACGCATAAGAGCGCGATGAATGAATGGTGAGCACTGGGACGTGGGGGTGGAGAAGGGTTCACTGGGTTCGTGGTGCTGGGCTTGAAAGAAAAACCCATCCGCCCAGCTCCGTGACGCATTGGAGCAGATTAGATTGGAGATATGTGAACTGTGTGTGTATATAGTGTGTATGCATGCATGCATGTGAGGCGAGTGTAAAAGATCCCTAGGGAGGGAGTCAGGCAGTGACTCCGGCCAGGAGGAAACACAGGCTACACACGTAATGCACCCTCTAGGAGTGCGAAGGAGAGAGTGAAAGAAATCGAAATGCACAGTATTAGACTGGATCGAACAGAGCCAACTGCGACCGCAAAAGTAAACCACAGTGCACTTGGCGACAGATTAATGCAAATGATATCACATGGGGACGCTTAACCGGTTTATTTCCCCTCAAATGACATACTATGACATACTTTCATAAGAATCTAATTTTTTTTTTCTTTTGTGGCCATCTGAGTGAGAGTGAGTGAGTACACATGCTTCCTAATGCAGCACATAAGGAATCTCTCTCTCTCTCTCTCTTTCTCTCTGGTGCTCTTATGTTCTCTGTTTTATTCTCACTAAAAGGGATTTGATTGCCTCTCTCTCTCTCTCTCTTTCTTCACATTTGATAGTCAGATGTTGCCAAATAGGGGTTCAGAACATGCTTTTTTGGAACTGAAGTGAATTTTTGTGAATGATTTGTTTCATTTTGGCACAACAGAGAAAGAGAGAGAGATAGAGAGAAAGCCAAAGACGAAAGGAAGAAAGAAAGAAAGAAAGAAAGAAATGAGATTAGAGAGATGTGCATATTTTGGCGATATTCGCTCCGAAATAAGACGCAAGAAATAAGGTTCTGCAAAAAAAAAAAAAGAAGGTCAACTCGAAATTATTCACACATGCGGACCTTAAGGCTGTGTGGGGTTTTTTATAGGGTGTTTCACTCGAGCCTGGTCGTTTACGAGACTGTTGTTAAATATGGAATGTTGTTAGTACCTGAAGAGGGTAAGTAATAGCAATTTTATTGTAGCCTGTATTATTTCTATAAGCTATTAAATAATACTGCCTACAAACCGCCAGACTCGCTTCTAGGATCAGAGGCCCTCAAAGTCTCCGCATATACTGTACCTGATCTTAACTTTGGAATGTCTGCATTATCTTGTCATTTCTTTGATCATTGTTTACAACAGTCTGAACTTAATATCTTTCCGTAGGACGTTGACCGCCACAAAAACTAGACTTACAGATTTAAACCTAATTCCTCGGGATGTGCTTGTTTTGCCCCGGGATCTACAGCTGGGTGTCACTCGTACACTCCCATCGGAGTCTGCACCAGGGTGCACGCTTTGATTTGTCAACAGGCTATGATAAGGGTGAAAAATAAACGTGTTCCACCAAAATAACGTCGTGGAAAACAGGCTCACGAGCACGCACGTGTTGGCCCCTGAACAGTTAGCATCAGGTTTTAATGCTCTTTTAATTCTGACACGTGCGCACACTCTCAAACATGTTTAAAACTTTTATTTTAATTTTTATATACACCTAAACACACAATCACTCTCTAAAACACATATATATACAATACAGTCACACAAAGAATGCTGGAATATATGGAGAGAGGGTAAAGTAAAAGCTGATTAACAGTTCAATGTGTTAATAAGTGTGTGTGTGTGCGTGTGAAATATCAGTTTGTTTTTGGAGTGTTAGGACATAGTAACAAGAATATCTACAAGTATATGTGTGGTGAGAATTTTTTACTACTAAACTGTAACTGTGGCTTATTCTTATATTTTAGAATGAACTTTGCTGTGAAGTTGAAGAATTCAATTCGAAGAAATGCCTTTAAATCACACTAAAGTTAAGAGCTACTGAAGTTAATGAATGAATTCAGATCAGATAAATGTCATACATCAGGTGTCACATGTTGGCTAGGTGGCTTAGTGGTTTGCATCGGGCTCTGGGTTCGATTCCCTCCTCGGGTCTGTGTGCATGGAGTTTACATGTTCTCCCCGTGCTTGGTGGGTTTCCTCTGGGTATCTAGTTTCCTCCCACAGTTCAAAGACATACAGGCTAATTGACTTTACCCAAATTGTCTATATTGTGTAAATGAGCGTGTTTGTGTGTGTGCCCTGCGCTGGATTGTCACCATATCCATGCCCCAAGTCTCCTGTGCTCCATGCACGCAGACCCAAGGAGGGAAGGTTCGATGTCACCCCGTGACCCTGTGAACAGGATAAAGTGATATAAACAGTGTGTGTGAGCGTGTCACATTTCCAGTACATGCCTATGTTAATCAATGTGACCTTCTTTTGCCTAGCAGGATAGTAAAAACTGCTATACTGAAGTATAGGAGCTATAGAGAACGCAGAGGTGAAAAGTACTAGAGGTGAAAGAACTGAAAAAAAGAAGCAGAAGGGCCAATGAGCTGGTTCATCTTGAACGTGAATGGCAACACTGGGCTTTTTTACAAGGCTTTTTTTTATAAGGGTTAAAATTATTCATCCAGGATCAAAACTATACACACACCCACTTTGATTATTATTTCAGTGATGTTGAAAGTCCAGAAACGAAAAGAAATGATAATTTCCTGTTAGTCATGATAACTAAATACACTGGTAGCTTGTTTGTGCCAACATAAGAATAGTTTCACGGCATTCATTAGACTGACCAATGGGAAAGTCCAAGGAGCTCAGTTCAGATCCGAGAAATATGGTGGTAGATGGTAGATTTACAGTCTAAAATCAGTTCAAACTATTTTATTTGGAGGTGCAACCACTTTGCCCCAAAAGACCCAAAAATGTCACCCTCATCAGAGAGGAATTTGGTTCAGATGGTCAGGCCTGCCATGAAGCTGCTGAAACACTAGTGTTGGCATCTATGGTAAAACGAGTTCTCCATTAACATGGACTGCCATCTAAGAAAGAAGCCCCCTGTTGGTAATCTTGCCTAAAGTTTGTAGTTGACCACACGGACAAAGAAAAAGCCTCATGAAGGCAAGTTTTAACCAGAGGTATGTTTGGAGGAGTAAAAGTGAGGCATTCAATGCTAAGAACGCTGGTGGTGGTAGCATCATGCTTTATGCTCAATCTTATCGAAAACTTGTGGACTGTACTTAAAAGTTGTGTACACACCAAGAAACTATCAAGTTTAATAATTGCACCCTACCATTTCTGCCAAGACAAGTGGCAAATAACCAACCAGAAGTCTGCCAGAAGCTTGCCAAAAGAAGCTTCAAGAACTTGAAATATAACATGTATGTATATTTTTGACTGTATTTTGAGTTCAGAAAACACAATATGAAGTAAATCTTGTACTTGTACTTGGGGTTATCTTCTATTAAATATGTATGCTGTACATCGATTCTGCCCCAGAAACATGTAGTTCAAAGAAAACGGTGAATGCCCAATAGTGCCATGAAATTCATGTTCATAATGAATGTATGTAAGCTAAATGACTGTAGATATGAACTAAATAACAAAATGAGTAGGACCATGTATATAAAGAAAGTGTATAGAAACACAGAAGCCAAGTGACATGAAATGTGAATACAGAGTATTGGATTCATTTAAGGCTGTATCTTGACGAGTATTGAATTTAAACAATGAAAAACCTCCTGTTTTTAATAAAGGTGACACAGTGGTGCAGCGGGTAACATTGCCGCCTCAGAGCTCCAGGGTGCCCGAGCTCAGGTATCTGTCTGTGTGGAGATTTGCATGTTCTCCTTGTGTTTGCGTGGGTTGCCTCTGGGTTCTCCAAGTTTTCCTCCCACTGTCTAAAACATGCAGGTAGGTGGACTGACTGTGCAAAATTGCCTGTAGCGATAAATGTGTGTGTGTCTGTGTGTGTGCGCATGGCACCCTGTGATGGACTGGCATCCCGTCCTGTGTGAATTCTCCCACCTTGCTCCCAGTGTTTCTGGTATTGGATCTACCGTGTCCCCGACTGGGATAAAGTAATTACTGAAGATGAACGAATGACTGATTAAGTAGGGAATCTTTTTAAAATCCCTTGACACCCGAATATATGAGGATATGACATTTGCTGCTAACTAAACTGTCTGTACATACATTATTGTATTAATTCTCATATAAGGACTGTTGGGTATAATAGTTTTTCCAAATGTCTTAAAGACAATAATTAAGTTTATAGTTATCATCAGGTGCTAATAAAGAGGAACAGTAAAGAGAATTTGTAATACACACAACGATAGAGTCAAATGAGGTTAAAAATGAGAATTAAATTGTTTTTGGGAAGGCACACTGAAATGCAATGAAATGCATGAAGAAACTCTGATTTGTCTGCCCATACCAGTGAAGCAGCTCCATTCCCAAGCAGCTTTGCTAACAAATCAAGAGGGCCAATGCAATGTACAAATGGCTTCAGAGAACACCACTGGCATTGTCCTGACAAAGGCACAGCAGAAGGGCAGAGAGCTTGGTGGGCTGGCTTGGCACTGATGCTTCATCAAAGCCCAGACAGTTTGAGAGTCAAATCTACGCTCTTGCCTTTGGCTATGCTCAGCTTGTGCTTTGGAGTCAGTGAGAGAAGGATTATGTGGAGTGAATTGAGAAAAGGCAAGCTGGTTACAGATGGTTTAAATATCTGGACACTTTACAGGCAGAGTAATGGATGCGAACGTTACAGTACTGCACATCTGTGAACCTTTATTCCAAGTAGTTTAAGATACAAGAACTACCCTCTACAGCTCGACAAAAGACCTGACACTGAAGGTACTGTTCTCAACAACTACTTTTATTGGTTTTGAAGTAGACTTTAATTATATCGAGGTATCACTGTGGCTTTTTGGCACAGAGTTTTGGATGTTCTCCGCATTCCTGTTTGGATTTCTTCTGCCGTTTTTGGTTTCCCCATCTTCAGAAAACATGCCAGTAGGTGGCTGTCTATATCAAATTGCTCCAAGTTGTGAGTGATTGTCTACAAGGTACCCTCTGAAGGCTTGGCATTCCATCGGTAGGACTGTATATTCCACCTGGTATTCCCAGGAGTCATCCATCCATCCATCCATCAATCCATGATCGTGAATGATGGTTGGTTGCAATGACCTATGACTTCACATTCTTTACCTTCTTGCAACCTACAAACACAAAACACTGTGGAAATGCCAGTTAACACTGGACGGTGGTGAAAATCCCACCAAGAAGAGAACATGCACTTTTTACACACAGACCGGAGACGTGAATCGACCCCCAACCCTGGTGGTGTGTGGTGACAATGTTGTTCCCAGCATATACAGGATCAAGTGGTTACTAATTCAATTAATTTACTTAATTATTCAATTCAATTACATTACTTACATATGAGATGAGTGGGAACTCTCAGGATCAGCCTTGATTACACCACGTGAACGCTAAAGGCAGGAACCATCTCATTTTGTGAACTTCAACTTAAAATTGTGGAAAGATGTTTGGTTCTGTTGCAGGCCCTAGGGCTGCAGGTGCGCTCAACTTCCCCACGTGGTCCCATTAAACCGGTGGGAAGAAACAAAGGCAGTACTTTCTCTCCCCTGTGACACAGTGAGGTACAAAACTCGTATGGATTTTTTTGAGATTTGTCAGCAAGTTCTTTTTTTCGAAAGGAGAAACATGCCATTTTGCAGTACATTGCTTCTTTCAGTGCTTTGAATAAACACGTGCAGGGGCATGTATTCATGTATGTGCGCGGGAGAGAGAGCGTGCGTGTGTGCGTGTGTGTGTGTGTGTGTGTGTGTGTGTGTGTGTGTGTGAGAGAGCCAGACGGGACTGCATGTCCAAGGGATGCAGCCCTAGTTAATAATTCAGACAAGCCTCATTATCATGGCAGTGCAAATCTCACTCTGATTCCACCTTAATTACAGCAGTAATGCTTCAATCTCGCGCGCACACACACTTCTTTCTTCAACACCACAGAGACATACTTTTGTGGGCTTTTTTTTTTTTTTTTACTTTGTGAAGCACACGTCTGTGCTTTTGTGCTGTGCTAATTGTACAGTAAACCGTTTCTAAGGTATTGACCGACTTGTACTTTTAGAAAAATGAAATGTATTCAGACACATAACCAGGATCAAAAAAAAAAAAAGAGAGAAAACTGAACCATTTTATATTTAAAATTCTACAATGTGTACTTTAACTGCAACTGCACACATTCTTACATTAACTAGTAAATTCTAGCTTATATTCATCTCTTTATCTTTCTTTTATTTTTCGTCCTTGGATCTCCATACTTGTTACTCGAAAAAACAGAAAAAAAACATACATTAAAAATGCAATGTAGCCTGCAGCTAACATGAGGTACATGAGCTAAGATTAGCACAGCTAGCATGCTGATTTGCCTAGCACCATTACAAGAGAGTTGGTATTGTAGACATTCAACAGTTGTTTTTTTAAAAACACATTTATACCATAATTGAAATATTTTCACCACTCTCAGCATAACAAAAAAAAAAAAAGAAAAAAAAAGGGTGGATAGCATAGCATAGCATAGCATCTGGTGAGAGCTAAACAAAATGGCTGCAACACTAGATGTAGTTATTTCATAAAGGCCTGTTATACTGATGTGTGTGTCATTTTGATCAAAGAAAAATGCTTTAAATTTAATTTAAAATCTCATTACACAGGACAAAAAGAATAGCAAGTTTTAATATATATACCTTGCTATTCGTCTCATCCTGTGTAGTGAGATTTTAAATTAAATTAATATATACCACATCTGGGAAAAGACATCCTTCTGTGTCACTGTTTATCACATACTGTATGGCTGGTCATGAGACATCTAGTGTTAAGGTCTTTTGTACATCTTTTAATCATAAAATGTTTACTAAGTGAAGTCTACTGTATAGACAAACCTAGCATCTTCACAGCTGCACTGAAGTTTGTATGGACCCAATCACTTTTGATCGTCAGGCAGATTTTTCCACAATTTAAACCAAAATTCTGCTCCCACCTTATCAGGACGTTGTTGATAATTTCCATTTTTGAATCGGACAGCCGGAGAGCGCTCTGTAGGAGGTAAATAACAAAACCTTTTCCAACTACCGAGGTCCAGACCTTGGTGTTTTTATAGCTAATCACATCCATTCCTGCACTTATATTGTTATTGCACACAGGCACATGTTTTCCAGTAACCAGAGTTGTGATTTTTTTCTAAGCCGCAGTCTCAAAACCGCTTAGAGATTTTTTTGCAAAGCGCTTCAGCAAGCGTTCCACTTTTAAGCACGAATTTCATGAAAAAAAAAAACAAAAAACCTTTTTCTGTTTTGCTCAGATTTTGGGAGCACCAAGAGGTAAAAGTCGCACTATTCAAATCAGAAATTCACATCAAAAACTCCTTATCATGACGAACACTATAGAGCTTTTTATACACTTTTGCACCTTTTGCTGCTAAATGCAAAAGAAAAAAAAATCTATTGCAGAGTAAAAAAAAACAACAAGTCATGAGAAATATACAGCAGGAAATGAGCACATCTGACAGCCAAGGTTCAACCAGTGAGGTCCTAAAAACATGACGACCGGACAGGAACACACACATCAATGAAAAGAGCAATAAAAAATGAGTAATTGCTGTACAATAGAGGAAATGGAGAGAGTGGAAGAGCTAAGTATAGTGATTAAGTGAAAGTTGGAGATAAAAGACAAGGAAGATTAAGAGGAAAGGAGATAAACACTCTCAAATGAAAGTTCATTGTGATGTACCTATCATTCTCTTTGGATGAACCGAGCCATATTTATGATGCTTGACTACAATGCATTTACAGTCACTGACTGTGGGCTAAGTGACAATACCTACAGTACTTGCAACGTGGACTGTTTATGTTCTGTGGTTCCAATATTTAAAAAAACATATTTAATATTCCAGCTGATGAATCCTGTAGCATGATCCCATTGTTAGTGCAGCAATAAGAAACAGCCAATGTTTGCTGGGGAGCATAAAGATTGGACTTTGAAGTAACGGAGAAAGTGGTCTAATGAGTTCAGATTGACCCTATTTTAGAGGAATGGGTAAGAAGTGAAGCGCATGAAGAGTTGCACCCATGGCCACCCATGAACCGGGTACCACAGTGTGCGCTGTAATCAAAGCTAAAGGCGGTGTAGCGGTTTCTCAGCCTTCTTCGTGTTCAATTGTGTAGTAGGAACACTTCTATGAAAAACAAATCACAACTGATTACGGTCATGTAACCTTAACTGGTTAGCATTTCAAAGATTTCGAACGTCTGGTAGTGTGCACTCAGCTTCACGTCTTCACGGAGATCATTCTGAAACTTGACAATCCCAAAAATTTAACCTGATACTTGTTTGCTTTCCTTTCTAACCACATAAATTCTCTTTCTGGTTAAAAAAAAAAAAAAAAGCAAGATTTTTATTTATTTATTTATTTATTTATTTATTTATTTATTGTTGTTTATGTTCCATAGATAACTCGATGGTAAAAATAAATAAATAAAAAACTCTTGGGATCAATAACAAGATGACAGGTTTATGTTAAACATGGACGTGGATAATTTTTTTTTTGAAAATGGGAACGTAACTAATTTCCTCCCAATCGTCGGGGTGAAAAATCATCGCATGTAGCTTTTGCTCGTTCTCTTAAACGACGCCAAAAATGATGGAGTTGATTATCCCTTTGTTAGTTGAAAGAGATCAAACGAAGATCGGTTATGCGTTGGCATTATGGGGTACTTACATTTTTAATCAGAAATTCATGAGGCTCTTTCCCATTGGACACGCTGAGATGGATGAGCCATAATCAGCGACAGGAGAACGGCAGTGATTAATGCAGCCTCTGCGGACTGTGCGACGGAGCTCATGATACCCTCCGGTGTCCCACTTTGATGCCTCTGCTTCAGGATATACAGCTTCGCTATTGCCTTGTAAAAGAGAAGAATTACAACACATGCTTTGCTGTTGTTAGTTGTTTGTGATGTAGCCATGCAGTTAGTGTTCTTCATCTTAAGCCGTTGTGTTGTGCTCTTTGTGTACGGCCTGTTGAGGCGCTGATGATGATGATGCCAGAATTATGTTTTGTCTGTGACGTATTGTACTGTACTGTATATCCACTTCTAATGTATAAATTGTATGGCATTTACACATATATGGGAATGTCGGCGTGTTTGTTCGAGGTACTGAAGAGAAGATGGGGTTATGAAGCAGGCAGACTTGGGGTATAAAATGGCAGCTGAGTGTGGAGGATTTGCATGTCAGTTTGATGAAAATAGGTCATGATGCAGGCCGCGCTGCGTTTAGTATGCTGCCCATGTGTCTATTGACTTCCCGGGACCACACATAGCCTTGGATGAACCCTGTTCTCCTCTCTCCTTGTCTGTCTGTCTCTCCTCCCTCTCTTACAAACCGGGTAATTCAACATTTCATCTTCTGAAGCTGTCTTTTTTAATCTAAGCGCTTGCATGATAGCTTTGATGCAAGACACTGTGTGATTCTCTCTCTCTCTCTCTCTCTCGCTCTGCTTGTGCTATTGCCACTATTGATTTGTTGCTTTCTCCTAAATTTTCGTCTGCATCTGATCTGGGATTTCATTAAGGATCTTTATTCTCTTTGATGATCTGCCACTAGATTAGCCGCGTTTTTGTAGGCGCATCAATGTGCGTGTTAAGTCCTGCATGCTAACAGTGTGGTAATAGGCCTGGCGATGAAAATGAAAAAGATCTATAAAGAACATCTTGAGAATATTTTCCCCAAGTTCAGACAGAAAGAACGAACTATAAACTATAAACTATAAACAAAAAAAAGTACATATAAACTATACTCTTGGGCGATTTCTTTCTACCCCAGGTTGTACTGTAGATTTATGTGACATATGAGACAACGTCAGGTTTTGTGTCCTTCGTTTGGATAAAAGAGAGTGCAGCCTTTCAACCTCTTGACCATGCTTGTTACTTTGTAGAGACACTGCATGATTAAGGATTTAACATCCAAAAAGGATGGATCTCATTCTACGAAGGTTGTTCAAGTGAAACCGGGACTTTTAATAAAAAAAGCACTTATAAGCGCAGTAGAGTGATGAGACTGCAGCAAAACATTTAAATGAACATAAACACATATAAAAAGGCCGTACTTTCTTAAATGACGCCCTTGGCGGAGGTGGCTCGGTGGTTCGTCAACTCGACTGTGAACGTTCAGCAAGTGGAACACCGATTGAAAATTGACAGCAACTTGCAGAAGAGACGTGACTGTCTGTGGAAACAGTATTCACCGCAATCATTCACCAACACTGCTTGCACATTACAGTAACTCGACTAGGAGTTACAGTCCTGACCTCGTTGCTGGTCATTTCCACATATTTGAGCCACTGAAGGAGTTCCTGGGAGGTCAGCGTATTGAGGAAACTTTTTACCTTAATGGCGTAGCAGAGGATGACTGTATATATTATATAAATAATGGGAGTTTTAACTATCGTGGCTGCGTTCTGTTATTCTGCACAATCAAAAAGTTCCGGTTTGGTTTGAACGCCCATGGGTGTAGTATTAAAGACAAAAGTACATTATTCAGAATGAAGAAATAAGCAGATACAGTACAGAATATGAGGCATAGTCTTGTTCTTGTAAACATACCTTGCCAGAAAGTTTCACAGGCATCAGCTTGAGCCTACTGTTCTACTGGGCCCAGGATCCCCACAGGACACCACAACAAACCCCAAAACAAAAACAAACGCACGAGTAGGAGTAGATTTTTCAATATAAAGTGCAACAACAAGAACAAAAAATAAAACACCACCATACAGTACACGTGTGCCAGTACATGATGCATTTATGTCATTTCTTAATCTGTCATTACTAACCTTCCGGTCAATTAGGTTATTCCTGCACACGAGACCAATCTTGAACTTGGCTGAGGTTGAGGACGTGTCATAACCGGAATACACACACAGCAGGCTGCCAACGTGTCAGCCTTTCCGACAGGATAATAAATTTAAATAAACTACAGAGAAAAGGCATTGTGGTATTCTCCTAATATGCAGAACAGCTTTAACTGCACAAATAAATTAATGAGACTCTGTGATTCAAACCCTGATGCAGTAGTTGCAACACAAAGATAGTAATAGGTAGAAAAATGTGCTCCGCATTCAGTATGGTGACGTGATCAAAGTGGATAATGATACCCACACATACAACGTTTATTTTGATATCATAATCAATACTATAATACAGTATATAAATCAGATGAGAAAAATAATTGCAAACACAGCTTTGTTGTTATAATATAAAGAGAGTTTTAAAGTTTGTTCATATGGATTATGAATGCAAACCTGTAGCTTCTATCCAGGGTGAAAGCAGCGACCTCGCATGTCTTAAAATGCATAACTCCACTTTTAAGACAATCAGATCCAATGTGCGTTAATAAACCAAAAAAGTGTGAGGGAAAAGTATACCCTGTCCACTTTTCTGCTTTTGTCTTTAGCAGGGCTTAAAAAAAAGTCACTTTATTTAAATATTAATATTAAATCACATCCCCCTAATGTGACCTCATATAAGAAAACTGTCCCCCAGGTTGTTGCCTAGCTCTGCTGTTCCAATTTACATAGACACTGAAATGGCGCGTTTGGAAGAGGAGTGAAGCAAAAGGGATTTTGAGTTATGCTGGAGCTTGTTAAAGAAATAGTAAAATATTGGACCTTTAAATCCAGATGGATCCAGATGGAATTATCTGACATCTTGAGGAATGTACTGTACGGAAAGTGAAAAAGATGTTATAAAGAATATGAACGTTGGACCATGAATCGTTGTTGAGAGAGAGGTCCGGTCTGTGTGTGAGCCTCAGATTGCATGACTGAGTTTAGTGAGCAGCCCTGTCTGTGCCCTGGATTTCTCTCTCTCTCTCTCTCTCTCTCTCTCTCTTTCGTCACTGTTAATGATGTGCTCCGCCCGCCGTGGCTTAGCTGAATGATGCCTACTGACAGCACCACTTAAGCACAGAGACTTCTGCTGACATGCACACACATTACCACACACACACACACACACACACACACACACACACACACGGACATACATCTAGAAAGTCAGTGCGCACACACACTCTTTCTTTATACATACCTTTGCAATTCCTGCTATTCATCCTGCATGCAAGTAAACAGCTATAAGCAAGTCTTGTGAATCAGCATGAGCAAACTCCTTCCTCAGTGTTCGGTGTATCTTCTAATTACAACATAGCCATATACAAAGAGAGGAAACAGAGAGATAATCTCTCTCCCTCTCTCTCTCTCTCCCTCTCTCTCTCTCTCGCTCACACACATATACATAAACTCCCCCCTCCTTGTTGGTGTCTAAGCTGCATCTGCAAGGCTCGGTTGACATTAGGAATAAGGTCGATCTGAGAGATTCGCTCACACGGGCTGTCAGCCTCTGCTGCCGCTCTTCCGAATCTTCACATTTCTCTACAGCACACACACAGGAAAACCTGAAGCGCATCTGCCTGGCACGTCAGTCTAGTCCAGGCTAGAGGACGTACAGGCTTTGTGCTTCTCTGTAGGTGATGACGATGTCGTTCTAGCTCCCTGTTAAAAATAATTGAGGAAAGAAGCGAAATGAGTTTTCCAATGAGGATAGTTAACTGCCTGGCTCTTTATTTTCTATTCATTAATCTTGAGTAACTGCTTTGTCCTAGTCAGGTCCTTGATATCTTAGTGTCAGGTTCTTCTCATACCTGGCAGGGATTTCAGGAGAACTTGGAAGAAACCCACATTGCCACGTAAAGAGCATGCACAGAAACGGCACACGGACAGGAACCAGGGTTAAGGTTCGAGCAAGGGGTCTTGAACCTACGAGGAGGAAATTTGATTAATGTAAAAGACATTTTGATCTGAAAAGAGCTAGCATTTGTAAAATGTGAAGCAACTGTTAAATCTCTTTAAGGGGCTTGCGTACATTCCTGAACCTTTTGCTAAAACGTAGCGAATTGTCTTCAGTTTTTGACCTCACATGCCTTAAAGGGGCCTTACTATGCATAAATCCATTTTGTAGTCATTTTAGACAGTCTCTAGTGTGCATGAATGAACCAAAAACGAGAGGAAACAGCATACCATGCAATTTGTCAATTTTTATGTTTTTGCGTAAAAACAAACAAACAAACAAACAAACAAACAAACAACCCCCCCCCCCCTGCAGATTGTTTTAGATTGTTGCTCTGCTGTCACTTTAAAAAAGTAGATTGGCGGTGGCTTAACTATAACTCATATACATAGATACTGAAATGGCATGTGTGGAAGAGGAAAAAATGCATTTTCTGAGGAGTTCTCCAGCTTGATCATTACAATGGAGGCCCCGGTGTGGGTTGGGGGGTGCAGGCGGGGTGTTGATCAGGGAACCATGCTAACTTGTTAAAGAAATAATAAAATATGAGATCTTTAAGTATAAAATTTCATGTCATCACTCTTGGCATGATTAGCAAAAAAAAAAAAAAAACATAAATAAAAAAACACTTCGCCTTATCTTCCCAATTTAAGTGCATTTGATTCTTGGTGGAAATAAATCAATCATTCTGCCATCCTATGTAGTGAACTGCTTGTTATTTTAAAATGCATGATTTGGCTAGCGCTGCATTGCTTGGGAATCATCACTACAGTACGTCATTCACAATTGCCGTGGTCACATGATCAAAGGTGGAAGTGTTGTTCGTAGCAGCATGCTAATGGCTCTTAGTTAGTGAACTAATTATGAATTGACATTGTGGCAGGTTTGGACTTATGAAGTGGAACAAAGCACCTGCATAGTTCTGAAGAACTGCCACAGTATGATACGTATGGACAACTATGATGTTTCTAGTTTTAGTTTAAAATTTCAGGCATGCGTGACCGTTTCATTTTCCATACTGTATGATTGAAATCATTCTTTCATATACACTTTAGAACCCATGTATATGATACTGCATGTTTTTAGTTCTTATAACAAAAATCAAAAAACAAGCCAACCACCATAGTGAGCGCTCACTTTCCATTTTTCACAACTGCCATATTCCAAAGGCACCAAGGGGTACAGGTTCAAGTATGACCTCATATCTCCAGTGAATATAAACTGTGATGTTATAGCATACAAAGATATTATATTACATCTTACAGTAGACTATATGCACATTTGTCCAAACCTACAAAGACGTTGTATCTAAATACACACAAGCCAATATGGAGTTGGTCCACAAGATTTTGGAGTGTTTCAGTGGGAATTCTGTAGAGCATTTACAAGGTCAGACACTGATGTTGGATGAGAGGGCCTGGTTCACAATCTCCATTCCAGTTCATTCCTAGGGTGCTCGATGAGGTTGAGGTCAGGGCTCTATGTTAGGGCCGTCCAAGTTCTTCCACACCGAACTCATTAAACCATGTCTTTATAGTCTTTGCTTTGTGCACTGGGGCAGTGTCATGTTGGAAGGGTCTTGAGACATAGTTGGAGGTATAGCATCGTCCAAGAGGTCTTGGTATGTTGAAGCTTTAAGATTGCCCTTCACTGGACAAATACTGTACTATAGAGCGTATAGTGTATGTTTGTCTTTAGATGCACCAAAAGTTGAAAAAGGTAAGATCTGAACGACCTGCCACAGCATGTAATTCTTGATCAACCCGACCAAAGCACGACATTCGCTGTGTTAAGAAATCAGGTTTACTAAGTTTTAGACAACTTTATGCAGACTGAGTGCCAAAATAGTTGTAGAATTCATCCGCAGTGACGTCCGACAGGTTTTCTAATACAATATAATAGTATTCACGATGTGGGACTGCTGGATTTGTATGCAAGATACATTTACTAGATAAACAACCCGGTCTCAGGAGAAATGGGTACAAATTCTTTCAAAGGCGGCTTGGATTTCATTTGTTTCCACACATCCAGTTGTAGGAAAAGACATGAGGATGAACCCTTGTCCTAAATCTAACCTTAAACCTTGGTGCAAAAAAAAAAAAAATAATAAAAAAGGTACAAATTCAGCGGCAATGTGAGGCAATAAGTGCTGACATGTCACATGCCTGTGGTGTGCGTGTGTGTGTGTGTGTGTGTGTGTGTGTGTTACTATGGTGAAGGAGGGGCGGTGCTTAGATTTCTGAACTAGTTTGTAGTTTCTCTTGTTTTAATGAAGTTCTTTAAAAGTTCTCTCA
Organism: Clarias macrocephalus; assembly: GCA_011419295.1. Lineage (NCBI taxonomy): Eukaryota > Metazoa > Chordata > Actinopteri > Siluriformes > Clariidae > Clarias > Clarias macrocephalus. The sequence goes on from JAAGKR010001834.1 coordinate 46,696, forward strand.
AAGACTTCACGTTCTACTGCGCTTCTCCCCCCTCTCCTATCTAAATGGCCCCTCCCTACACCGACCGACAGACTCGCACACACACAACCCAAACACACACATTCCAGCATCTTCATTAGCAATTCATGAGCAGTGTCTCATTAGACACTAAGTTTTAGCATGGGCCTCTGAAGTGGATGGCTGGAGCGGTTATTAATATTTCATATGTCTCCCATCGAGCAAGCTAAAAAACGGAGTCGCCTCTCTCGTGCTACAAAGTCACTCAGGCTCTCCTTTTTCTCATCTTCCTCTCATTTCCCCCCCACTTTCTTTTTCTTTTTTTTTTTTTAGCAAAATTTCTCCTTCTCTCTTCTCTACTCCATCTGCCGTGCTGACCTTAACTCAAACTGACTTAATTGGGCTGTCTTTGTTCCAGAAACGGTGAATCTTTTTCTTGCTGAAATGTAGACCAGGAAAAAGGATGGAGAAAACGGATGAGAGATAAGTAGAGGGAATGAAAGAAGATGATGAAGGACAAGAAATACACAAGAAATACACAAAGACCCTAAATGAACCTTAAAACGTCTAGAGAGTGGTGTGTGTGTGTGTGTGTGTGTGTGTGTGTGTGTGTGTGTGTATGGGGGGGGGGGTATGTCTGGAGTGTATGAGACAGGCAGACAGAGCATTCTGCCCCTGAAATACACTCATGCATGAATAAGTCAATAAAGTCAGTTACTGAGTGTATTTGAATATATAAGTAAGTTTGTCAGGCTGTGTATGCGTGTGCGCGTGTGCGTGTCTGAATGCGAGCAGATGAACAGGACAGACACAGCCACTCTTCCCCGAGTCTATAAGAACGAGACGCCACGTTCTCTCTGAATGAGAAACAGACACACAAGGGGGAGAGATGCTCATCCTTTAAACGACCACAATGAATATGGCATAAGCACACTGTGAAATGTGCGCGCGTGTGTGTGTGTGTGTGTGTGTGTGTGTGTGTGTGAGCGCGAGAGAGAGAGAGCGAGCGAGATGAGGAGGGAAACATTTAGACGGTCCATTGTCTCATTCTTATCCCCTCAAGCCTAATTTATCAGCTAAGACAGATTTGTGCAGTATGTGTGTCAGAAGAATTGAAGCAGTGAGGAATGTCAGAAGACGACGAGCAGCGCAGGATGGAACCAATTCCGAGCTGAAGAACTGCAAAACTAACTAACTAACTAAATAAATAAATAAACTTCAGACAGTCAACCTTTCTCTCGCTCTCTTTTTTTTTTTTTGCTCTCCCATCTCTCCTCATTTGACTCCTCGCTACAGGGCCCTCATCACACCCCTGATCGATACCGGCTCTCCTTCTCTATCCATCTCTTTCCTTGAAACCTTTTTTTTCTCTCTTCTTTCAGTGCATTATTACTACTACAGAGCAGGCCTTGGTGTTGAGTCGTGATGCGCCTCATTGCATCTTCTCCTGCATTGTAATTCCTCTTAGAGCTCACAAGCTGTAATGTGTGAACATTGGAAGACATAATGTCACTTCCTGTTTGTCAGAGAATTTCTCCAATTTTTTTGGCTAGGGCTCGCCAAACCCTCTATGTAGTTCCACCTGCGTCTTGCTTTGTAATAGTGTAAAAGAGTGCACAATAGCATGAAACAATGTGGTGTTTCTTGTTTAAGTTATGACTAGGTGTGTATTCCAACGCCAGGTGAATTGAATAGGGATCATGAGCACCCGAGACGCATCTATGCTAGTGGGGACCAAAGGCCATCCCATAGAAAAGACAACGTAGCACAAATTGCTGTAAAAAGGCAAATGCTGCCTATGATGGAAATGCACTAGAGCACCCCATGTATCTCAGCTTACCAAATATGGAGCTTAGCAGTCAAAGGGTTTAAGGTTGTTGATCTGGCCGCCAAACTCCGCAGATCTCTCAATCCGACCAAGCATCCATGGAATGCGCCAAACAAACAAGTCCATGGAGTCCTGCAACTTATAATATCCAAAGAATCCACCACCGATGTCCACTCATATGCCAGACATCACAACAGCACACCCCAGAGGTCTTCATGAGTCATATCCCGAGGGGCACAATACTAGGCATTGTGTTCATTAATTAATCTTCTATACCGCTTATCCTGTACAGGGTTGCGGGGGCCTGGAGCCTATCCCAGGAGACAAGAAGGGGTGCAAACTGGACAGGGTGTTAATCCAATACCGGGCACACACACACACACACACACACACACACACACACACACACACACACACACCATATATGTCTTTGGATGGTGGAACGAAACCGATCCATAAAGTATGGGGAACCGCCAAATTCCACGCCCACAGACCCAAGGTGGGATTCGAACCCTCGACCCTGGAGCTGCGAGACCAAACCGGTGTTTTGCATTTTAATGTTACGGCTGATATACAGCATGACACTAAGCCGTGATGTGTAGCTTTTATTACCTAGCCTGATCTGCTTTAGCATTTGCAAAACCATTGTTGTCCAGGTGGGTAAAGATTGCCACCTCATAGCTCCCCCCCCTCCCCCCCCAGGCTGCCCAAAAAAACAAACAAAAAAAAAATGCAGCCTTCATGTACTGTTACCAATATCTTAATTACCAGGTGAATTATAGTTACGCACATGAACAGCATCACATTGCACATGATTACCAAACTTTGGGCTGGGTTGCATTTGCCAATAACGGCTGGTCGTCAATATGAATATAATTTCCACAGGATACAGTAAGATACAAGTGATAATTAAGGCAAAAAAAAAATACTGTCCATTTTTTTCAGACTCAAGATATTTGAGCACAAACCATGTCCGCTATTACCAACTTCAAACTAGTAACCATGAACTTCAAGGTGGACTTGAAGGCAGCAAACTTTGAGCTTGGGAACTGTGGAATATTTCATGCAGTCCTTGTGTGCACTTTGTTCAGTTTTCCCCCGTGTGCTCTGGACTGCTTGATAAGGTCTGAAAAAACAAAAAAAAAAAAACTTCTAAAGAAAAAAAAAAGATTTCGACTTGGTTAAGAATTGCTATGGTTCTTGGTGCTACGGATACCACGTGCGCTCTCACAATCACGTCTCGCCAGTTGTAGGTGCAGTTCTAGCTAACCAACACCCTTAGGCTGCGTGCTAGTTGCTTATTTATTGCTAGTAATGCTAGTGACATTTTTGGACCCTCTGGATTTTATTGTTTATAAGAAGAAATCCAAGAGAGGTGTATCCAGGTCATTTTTATCAGGTGAGCTGACAGGACATGATGAAGAACTAGCCTTTTATTAAATCCATGACCAAAAATACTTAAGTTGAACGCGGTTTGAGAAAAATAGTATTTTCGATTTATAGGAAATCGAAAAATGCCGTAGGTACACTGTAGGTAAAATGTGAAAGTCAACAAACAGTTCCTGATGGTTTTGCCATGGTTCGTAGTGAAGTACATTGTAGGTTATTTGTGTAAATTTTGCGTCCAACATGTCAGGGCTAATGCGTAACATCGTTTCAAGCGTTTCAATAATGTGTGAAATTATACATCCTTAAATATATACTTATACTGTACATTAGGTCCAATGTACAGTGTTTCACACAACAGCTTTTGGTGTGAAAATATAAATCAGATACTCTATAGTGGGGGTTTTCAAACTTAATGTTCGAAGATCCGGATCTGATTTCTATTCAAGGTCAACTTTTATTAAACTTTCTTACAGTATAACTTAAAAGCAACATTTCACGTTTAAGGTAGACTGAGACAAAACACATTCAAAACGGTTTAACTGCAATCAGATGCTTAAACCAAAGCAACTCTAACTTTGTTTGACTTTGTCAAAATACGTTCCAAGTTTGTGCAAAAGTAACAGCACTGTTCACTTGCAAATTGCTGCTTTAAACCTAAACAGCACTTTCAACAATAATAATAATAAAAAAACAAAACTGACTGGTGTTTCAGAAAAAAAGACAATAATTACAATAGAAAATTGTCTTATTGTCTATACCGCTTTATCCTGTATTCACGGTCACGGGAACCCGGAGCCTATCCCAGGAGACTTAGGACAGGGTACCAATCCATCGCAGTGCACACACACACACACACACACACACACTACAGGCAATTTGGGAATGCCAATCAGCCTACTCTGCATGTCTTTAGACTGTGGGAAGAAACCGGAGTACCCGGAGGAAACCCCAGAGCACTAAGAACCTGCAAACTCCATGCACACGGAGACGTGAATCGAACCCGGACCCTCACGGTTTTTATGGATGATTAAACAAACTGACGTTGAAGGACAAACAAGTCTCTGTAATACCAAAATTATTTTGAATTAAAAAAAAAAAGTTACATGATGCCCTAAGCGGCCATTCACATTTTATGTACAGTATAACAACAACTGCAAAAAACGCTAGCCGTGCCTTTATCCTATGTTCCAAAGCACTCGTGAGCTTCTCGTCCTTCAAGCACAAAGAGGACACAGAGAATTTCACCGACTGATCCAGGAGCACAGAAAGAGTGAAGCTGATTGTTTGTGGCCATGGAGAATATGCACAAGCATATTTTTTGGAAGCTTTTCTAGCAGGTATACGTCATGCTATGCCGTAGCCATACTGGTAGGGTTTCTTAAACTTTTTCCCCCTCCATCGCTGTCTAGACTACATAAACATGCATCCACAAAAACATGAAGTTGATCATTTGAACTATTCATGGAAAGAAGTGCTTTATGATGGGCAGCGTGGTATGGTAACCGTTTGAAAGTATGTGATCATATAATTAAGAATGAAATTAGATAGCTAACATTTCTTTACTCTTTTTTTTTGTGCTCTGAGATAATACATTATTGCGTGATTAAAAATAACTAGCTAAGATAATTCCGAAAGGTTGAATGAGTCTGTTTTCTTAGTCAGTCGCTGTGGAGCCTGAAAATGCCCAAATGAATTCAGTGTGTTGCCACACACATACGTACATAACCTGTAGGACTGGTTGTGAGAAAACTTTACAGATGAATCGAGCGCTTCTCTATAATGTTTAAACATGTGCCGAAATGATCTATTGTATGTTGAAAGCGGTAGATATGGACGTGCCCGAGTTACATTCATGATCATTCGAATGGAAACTTGATATGTTGCTATGCAGAACGGTGATATAGAAGGCGCTGCAGGTGGGTTGTGTGAGACACACACACACACACACACACACACACACACACACCAAACAGATAAACACAAGATATATTTATTTGAACTAGTCAAGGTAAAGGCAAAGTGCAAGAGAGGAAAGGGAAGGGAAGGTACGTTAAGGTCAGAGTGTTGGGTCAGTTCGGGGAACTTTAGGTTCCTCGGCGATCTCACTAGCGGCGGTGCTCATTGTGCTCGCTCGCCATCAGCTGAGCGCCGTACATCACTCCGTGGGAAAGAAAATGGAGCTCTCAAAGGCATCCTTGCTTATTTGCTGCTTCGCCTTAACCCTGACTATTCTTCTTTCACTCCATCAATTTTCACAGCACATTCCCTTCTCCTGTTTTCCCCTACGGTTTTCTGTCACACCTCCTCCCCCCCCCCTCGAATACTACACTGCTTGCTGCTGTCTTTCTTTTAAACTCTTTCAACATCTCTTACCCCTAACCCCCTCTTCCTCCCCCACAAACTCAGTCATTCACTCTCTCTCTCACACACACACACTCGCTTGCTCCTTCGTTCTCCTCTCCATCTTCCTTTCTTTCTGTCGCTCCCTTTCTCTGCGTACTACGGTCAGGTCTCGTGGGGAAAGGCGGTTGGCAGAAAGCAGGCTTGCTGCCATAGCAACAGGAACCCTCCCTCTCCCACAGGTCTCCTTAGCAACTGGTAGCTTGGCATTGTTGTAATGAGCGGGCCCTATGTGCCAGGCTAACAGAGCACAAGTGTGCATGTGTGTGCATGTGCATTTGTGTGTGTGTGTGTGTGTGTGTGTGTGAGTGAGAGAGAGACACATCTTTGTGTGTTATACATGATTATAAAGTGCATGAGCACTCAAGGCATTCTTTTACAGTACGCTTGAATACATTTCACAGCATCCAAAGCAAATCCCATAAATATCCATGCGTACACAATACGCCTTTGTCCTTCGGCATGAACTTGGATTTGATCTTAAACTATGCTGTAAAATGCATTAATCTAGCCGCGCTTTAATTAAGAATCATGCGAGTGTGCTTCCTCATCTGTTTGCTCTTGATTAAAGTGATCAACTCTCTCCATGCCCTCGAACTGAAAGAATCGAAGCGTGACTTAATTAATGATTTACTAATTAATTGTGCATGCTCTGTCTAGGACAGAGGATGACTTTGTGCAAAAAAAAAAAAAAATAAAAAAATAAAATGATAGTCAGTGTCGCTCGCTTTTTGGAAGAGAGGAGCGACAAAATGGGCTATCGCTGAGCTCATTTATTAACGACTTACTTCACCTGGATGGCTAATACTGATTGGAAAGATTGAAGGAAGCTTGTTGTTTGGGACATTTTCCAATTTGAAATCAAGTCTTGATATTGGAAAAAGCAGCAGCAGCAACAGCATCAACTACTGAGCGCATTATGTGTGAGCTTGTGATCTCTTTAATGAGCCGTCGTGGCTTTAAACTTGAAAATCATTACAAGAAAATTAGCATTTTGTTGGGTGTGATGAACCAAACAGATACCTAGATACTGAAAATCCCACTCGTTGTGTTGCTATGGGAAATGAGAGCTAGTTTGCTAGTGGGTTCCGTAGCTAGCATACATAAAAGAGGATGCTAGGTCATCATCATCAGTATATTAGCCGGCTACTGTAAATATCTTAGTAGCTCATAGGCCTGAATCTAAACTGAAAATGTATACATATTTATAGATCTTGTCTTTTTAGGCAAATAATCCGAGAAGAAATTTTAACCGTAGTATAGGCAACAAGGGTTTGATTCCCATCTCGGGTCTGTGTGCATGGAGTTTGCATGTTCTCACCTTGCTTTGTGGGTTTTCTCGGATTTCTCCAGTTTCCTCCCTCAGTAAAAAAAAAAAAAAAAAAAAAACCCTGCTGAATGACGTTCCCATTTTTCCATAGTGTGTGAATATGGTATTTTGATACTTATTTGTTGATATAATACATGTACCACACCATGGGACACACTTTGGTACAATGGAAGATATTTTATAGTAACGTATAGTATACATCTTGTAGTGTAGTATGGTACTATGCAACATGTATCACAATGCTGTCAAAAATCTGTTATACATGTTTATGTACCATAAAAGTCATATTTATAAAATAACCACATGTTATAGTACCTTCCAAAGAATAATACACAATACTTTAGTGAACAACATGGTACTTACTGGGTACCACAGCAGCTACTAGGGTTTAGCAGGGTTCTATTATGTTTATATTAGCTACCTGTACTATACCATACATCAAGTATGGTACAGTATGTACAGTACAAACATACCATATTAGATACCTGATGAACTTTGGTAAATCACTGTAATACCCAATATTCACTAAAACATTATGGTACACACCATAGTACTACTGCAGTACCCACTGAAGTGCCATAATATCTACCCTGGTACTCTATAAATCCTACAGTCCTACAGTGCGTACCATGGTAATGCCTGATGTACCATTATAATACTATGGTATGTCATCATATGTACGAATACATCACATGAACAATTTTTATAAGACCGAGTAAAATCCTAAAATGATTATTCAAAAGATTTTTTTTATGATATCTTGGCATTTTTAGGATTACCTTGAGGTGAAATGCCCACTTCATAGCAATATAATTCAATTTAACTACAGCATTGCAGTATTGTGCAAATTGTATGCAATTTAGTTTTTCCTTCACGTGGAGTAATTGAGCATTAGGTAAGGAAGTGTAGCGATGATGAAGTCTAATTCGGGGTTCTAAGCGCATTAACTGTGGCGTCATTGTGAGCCACTTTGTCCTGGGAAGCCTTGCTGTACTAAACCTGGGATAGGAACGTTTGGCTCAACGTGCTCTCGAAGGCTATTTTGGTACACAGGGCAGATTTTCTGATCCCCTGCTCTGCACTCAGATGCTCTTTAATCTGCTCAGTCTATTTTCAAACACTCTTCTCCTCCCCCCAAAGACAATGTGTCTATCCATAGTATACCTGTTCCCTTTAGACTCTCACTTGGAATCGCTTGGCCTAAAAGTCTAACTAAGTTTGGCGAAGGAGCCAACATCTGGGAGAAAGCTGAAGTTCCATTAGAAGTCAATGTGTAATGTCAGGGCAGGTGTCATGTCAGCGTGAGGGGTTCGAATCTTGCCTACAGTGTGCATTGAGTTTGAATGTGGTGTGGTGGGTTTCCTCTGGTTATTTCTGTTTCCTCCGCAGTATAAACGATGTGCATTGTAGGCTGATTGTATGTAGTATTGTATATGAATGGGTGTACACCTGTAGGTGGTAAGGTTGGTGTTCCCAGGAGTATAACTTCCAGCACTTGCTGCAATGGCCACTGGTGTGAAGGTCATTGCAGTGTTAGTGATGATGGCTTAAATGGAAGGATGGATGGATGTAATGGCAGTGCTAAACCATGTGTTGAGAGTAGTAAGTGTAGTAAGTAGTCACTACGGACACTGAACAATGAGTAGGAATGGGTAAAGATCACTCTCTCTCACTCTATACAAGGTCACAAGGAGCCAGAAGCCTATCTAAGGGTAAAGGATCGCAAGGTCGAATACACCTTGGATGGGGTGCCAGTCCTTTACACACTATGAGTAATTTTGGAAATGCCATTTCGCCTAATCTTCATGTCTTTGGATTGTGGGAGGAAACTAGAGAACCAACTAAGCATAGGGAGAACATGCACATTTCACGCACGCATACCTGAAGGCAGGACTTGAACCCCGACCATGGGGTTGCAACCCACAGTGCTCACCACTATGCCATCTTTGTTAAAGGTCATATCTCAGAATTTGGTTTTATAGGGTGACAGATGTTTCCTCATCACCAGCCAATCAGAAACATGAGCAGACAAACACCAGTCTTTTGCCTCTAGATAACGATGCATAACCAATTGTTCTTAAAAAAAAAAAAAAAAAAGCGATTTAATCTCAGATTTGAATGTGGTTGTTGGTCATTGGTGGCTTCCATGCGGAAGGCCTGGGTTCGATTCTAGTCCCAAGCCTAGATAAAATGGAAGGGTTGCATCAGGAAGGGCATCTGGCGTAAAACATGGTGTGGATTTGATGGTCTGCTGTGGCGACCCCTCGATGGGAGCAGGGAGACTAACAGCAATTTGAATGTGTTTGTTCTGTTCTGCTGCTTGTGCTCTAGTGCAACAAATCGAAAAGCATTTTAGTTAAAAAAAAATAGTAAAGAACAATAACTAACATTTGCAACCTTAATCTGTATTGAATGACAGTACAGTATTACATTTATACTGTATGGCAGTGTATACTCGTAACTTGCCATTACAGTATATCAAGTTAGATGACATTTTGCACTACCAGAGAAATGAACTTGCAATACTAAGTATTATAAAAATAGCCTTTGTCTCATAACCTATAATAGTCTTATACTGTACAGTGAGTTATCTATATCCAGGGATCATATAGCAGCAGTATTTCCATGACGAATTCCAAAATACAAAATACCAAGAAAACTAAATGGATTTATAGAGTATGTCTTGTCTAGAGGAGCATTACTCATGTTGAACTGAATCACAGAGTGCTTTTATTTACAGTGGATGTTGCCCCTACCAGTGGTTGGTGCGAGTTTTTTTTTTACGCCGTACCTTAGGGCTATGTTGAATCTACAGTATGTCACATGGTGCAGCCATTAATCACTTGGTCGTTCAAAAACGCAAACACAGTGGCCATTTCCATTCGGAGTAATCCTTCTCTGTCTCTTACTCTGGGCAGTGACGGACATCTTTGTGAAGAACAAAAGGACGACTGAGTGTTAGCTGTGTATTATCTTTTGTATTTCCAAGGTTGTGCTAGCAATTTTCAGCAATTAGCATCTCTGTAATAATAGCTGTTACAGCAGTAGGTAGAGATTTAGGCCACTGCTACACAATCCTACCATTAGGCTCATCTAATTTATACAGATCAAGGAAGAACAGAAATCTGAGGTTACAAAGGTCAAGGCTCACTGAAGGCTAAACTGGACAGGCAAATATCGTCTGAGTTTTCTGTCTTGTTCAACCACCTCACGCTTTGGCATGTTGGATGCTTTTTCTGCTCATCACGGTTGTAGTGAGTGATTGTTTAAGTTACTCTAGCTATCGTTTCAGCTCAGTGTGAGTATTAATCACTGATCTTAAAACTCTTAAACTGTTATGTGCGATAATTCCAAAGGATTAGCCGTACAGGTCTTCCTAACAAAATGGCTAGCAACTATACGGTACAGTAAGTCCCCTACATACAAACATTCCAGTTAAGAACTTTCCAAGATACGAATGTGCGCTTGCGCATGTTAAATCACGGAATTTAGATCACATATCCTGTGTTCTTTTTCATGTACGTGCAGCGTGGATCCTCTGCAAGTGGAGTACAAGCTCAGGATGTCCGGATGCAAGCATAAAAACAATGGTGATGTAGCTGGTATTGCTAAGAAGCTCCAAGCAATAATGATGGAGAAAAAAGTTTAAATAATTGAGAGAATGGAACGAGGTGAAAAGATGGCAGATATTTGAAAGAACAAGGGCAAGTTCATGGAACATGTAAGTTTTATATTGTGTGTAGCCAGTTAGTATCCTGGAACCTAGGCAATGTTTGTTGAACAAATTGGACTTACGAATAAGCTCTGGGAACTGAACATAACCATTGAATTAATTTCTTTTTTGAATCCTCTCCCTTAAGACATTGCCCAGTAATCCGCATGGCTGTGGGTTCGTTTCCCCCTCAAACAAATGAACGTCACCCGTGACACTCTCCACAGGAAGTGTATCTTTAGCATTTGCTAATTTCCATCGATTGCCTCCAGACAGGCTTAGCAGATGAGCCCTCTTTCCCACTCAGCTCTCCCAGCTTTCTTTTTAACTCTCCCCGTCTGTAATATGTTGCTTTGTGTGTCTCTCTCTCTCTGTCTCTCAATCCCCCTCCTTTGCTTCTCCTTTATAGTGCACACAGTCATTGTCTATCTTTTACCACACTTATCCAAAACATGTCTGTCTGAAAAGAGACCCATTGCAGAGTCTGCGTCTAATGATTGATGGCTGTGTAAGAAGGATTAATACATAATGCTTGAGCAAGGTTGCAAACGTTTCAGCCTTGCTAGCTCCTAAGGACACTTCACCAATCCCTGCTTGAAAAGAATGTTCTGCTGAGTATCAAATGGAGCAACGCACAAAACGTAAAATAAATGATTGCCTTTAAGGCTCCAAATTGAGTGTTCTGCAAATGCTGCAAATCACAACGAGGTTTTATTGGAATTCAAAAACTATCCATCCACACTTTTAACCTATGCAGACTCCCTGCTCAGCAAAATGGACTGTCCATTCTGTCAAAAATCCTAATCATGGCTATATGCTGGAAAGCCAGCGACGCTCTTAACTATCCCTCGTAGATATTTGATCAAGCTGTCAGCTTGAAGGCTAGCTCAGTGTCCATAATGTGGAATAAATGTCAGATGTCTCTTCTATAGTGTGTCGATGTTACAGCAGCCTGTTCTCATGGACTTGCACGTTTTTCTATTTACTTTGGTTTTAAAAATATGCGTCACAACAGCTTAAATGGGTAGCACTGTTTGTACCAGTGTACAGGTTTGATTTCCGCCTTGGGTCTGTGAGCATGGAGTCTGCATGTTCTCCGTGTGCTTGGTGGGTTTCCTCCAGGTGCTCTGGTTTCCTCCCACAGGCCAAAGAAATGCTGATTAGACTAATTGGCGTTCCTAAGTTTCCCGTAGTGAGAGAATGAGCGTGTGTCCTGTGATGGATTGGTACCCTGTTCAGGGTGTACCTTGTCTCCTGGGATAGGCTCCAGGCCCCCGTGACCCCGTATACAGGATAAAGCGCTATGGATGATGAGAGATTGAGTAAATATTTGGCCAAACCTGTTAATCATTTAATTCGGGTGTTTCAATCAAGTCCAGTGAAGGACAAATCTTAAAGCTTCAGCATATCAAGACATCTTGGATGATACTGTGCTTCCAACTTTGCGGCAACAGTTTGTAGAAGGCCCTTTTCTATTCCAACATGACTGTGCCCCTGTGCACAAAGCAAGGACTATAAAAGACATGGTTTGATGAGTTCGGTGTGGAAGAACTTGACCGGCCCCAACACAGAGCCCTGACCTCAACCCCATCGAGCACATTTGGGATGAACTGGAACAGAGTTTGCAAGCCAGGCCTTCTCATCCAACATCAGTGCCTGACCTCACAAATGGTCTACAGAATGAAGGGACAGGAATTCCCACAGAAACACTCCAAAATCTTGTGGAGAGCCTTCCAAGAAGAGTGGAAGTTGTCATAGCTGTAAAAGGGGGACCGACTCCATATTGAAGTATATGTTTTTGGATAGAATGTCAAAATATCAAAAGGTTTGGCCAAATATTTTTGTTCATATAGTGTATAGTGCATAGGATCTACCTTCAAATTGTGAATATTTTGCCCGTCAGCTCACTGCCCCAGTGGCCAACATATGATCCCGTCAATCTCATCTTTCAAGCACTTCCTGGGTTGACACCCAGGTGACGAACAGCCAGATTTAACCCGGATTACGTCCCAACTTTGAGATTAGCCTGGGATTGAGTGCAATTGCTAAATTGCTGTGTACATGTGTTTGGGCGAGTGTGGTCAAAAGCTAGTGTACGGGTGTGGATTCCTCTGGATGAATTGATGAATTCATCCAGAGGAATTGATGAGTGTGTAAACAAGTACGCAAGAGTGTGCTGAGAAGGGCTAGGCAGTCTGCAAGGTGTCTGTGTCAGGAATGGAGCCACAGGCAGGCTGCTTGCAAATCGTTACCACAAAGCCACACTGTGTTGAGCAAAACAGACTTAACAAGAGGATCTGTGTTTAAGGGATCAGTGTTCTTCAATGTTAGACGATAAAGATCAGGGTCAAGCTTTGGGATTATTTCGAGCTCATCGGTTTCAAGATTCAGACCTGTGAAATCAAATTTGTCAAACTTTGAAAAACTGAATGAGGAATTAGTTTCTGCGTGTACCTTACGGATGGCTAGCGGTAGTCACCTAGTCATGCAGTTTTTACTGGACTTGGTAATCATCGGTCCTTAGAGACAGCTCCTGAGGCAGTGAGACTGAATGATTGAAGCTCTCTTGTGAGTTGGTGTGAGTCACCTGACAGTCACAGATGAAACCTAGAACATTGGACTGCATGTTCTTTTTTCCTCCTTTTTTTTTTTTTAAACCCGAATCCATTTCTTTCACTTCATACTTTTATCCTTAACCCGCCTCATACACTTCCCCGCCTTTCTCCCCAGCATTTAGCGCTGTAGTCATGGTTACCCCTCTGCAGCTAACGTCAGCCGTGGCATAGCTGTCAGAGGGCTGCTTTCTGATCGCCTGACATGGGGCATTTTTCGACGCTGTCACACCGTTTGGCTTTGATTAAGTCAGCCCCTTGCCTGCCGTGGCTGCACAACATTGCACTATTACACCAGCATGGGGGCTCGTGTCATTTGGCTGAGCTGTTGGTTGAGAATAGGAGCTTCTTGGAGGGGGGCCAGAGAACATAAATACCCCTCACTTATCCAATTTCTCACTGCTTTGAAAAGGAGCAGAGTCAAAGTGGCACGGTTTTTTCGCCTGATAGCGTGGGCTGGAGAATCAGCCCTTCAGAAATCCCAGGAGAGAGACAGAGAGAAAAGAGAGAGGGAGAGAGCGAGAGAGAGAGAGGCAGGGGGCTCTTTGAGATCAGCCAACTCTGGAGCTCATCTCCAGCTCAGCTCCAAGATAATTGGCTGTGTGTGCCCGATATACATTCACTAATATGAGCTGTAATAGCTCTCGGAATCACTATGGGAAAACAAGATAGCTCTTTTTTGCAAAGAAAAGAGGGGAGAGAGAGAGAGAGAGAGAGAGAGAGAGATAGATTCCACATACGCGAGCTGATAGAGGTACTTGATGAACGATAATTCAGGGAATATAAGTGACGGATGCCGGCGTGTGTCGTGTTGTGTTGTGTTTGTTGTGCGCTGTTTTTCTTTCTGTCTGATGGTTTTGTTTTCCTGTTTGAGTACAGGTGAAGGACAAGTATGTAAGTGATTTTGGGGGTGTGAAAAGTATGGTTATGTGATAAACAGATGGAGGATATGGAGAAAAGGAATGAATAAGTGTGAAAGTGAGATGATGGTGTGAAGCACTAAATGCTGTACCAGAGTCCTGGATGCTGAGGATGGTATTCATCTTGTCTGATAAAAAGTAAAATCTGTTCAGAACAAAGAAAAGACTCTTCAACTTGCTGCGTGTGCCTTTAGTAAAAAAATTAGCACTTCTAAATACGCCTGGGTACAGGATTTATCTTGGTGGAGGTATTTCTCAGGCAGGAGTGGTAGATTAGATGTGATAATTGGCAAACCTAGAATATAAAGAGAACTATATACATGTGGCAAATACATATATTTGTCACACTTGAATGATTAAGATCAAACAAAATTTTAATATTAAACAAAGAGAAAATACAAAATGCAGTTTTTAAATGAATTCATTCATTAAGGGAAAGCAGCTGTCCAAGCCCGCCTGGTCCTCTATGTGAAAAAGTAATCAGACCCCTTAATAAATCATGGATTTTTGGAAAGCTGAGTTAAACAAAGTGTTGTTTGACAAAGTGAAGCATGCTAACACATCTAAAAAGATGAGAACAAAGTAATTGTAACAAAATATCAATCTGAAGAGAGTTACTAAGGCTTTGGTACTCCAGTGACCCACGGTGAGAGCCGTTATCCACAAACAGAGAAAACTTGGAACAGTGGTGAACCTTCCCAGGAGTGGCGGTGTACCTAAATTACTCCAAGAACACAACGACGACCCATGGGAATGTTCCAAAGCCAGTCACTGCTGACCAAAAAGAACACGAAGGATCATCTCACATTAGCCAAAAAAACATCTTTATTATCCCCAAGACTTTTAGGCAAATATTCTGTGGACTGATGAGACAAAAAGTTAAAAGTTTTGGAAGGTGTGCGTCCGGTTAAATCTGGCGAAAAAACTAACAGTATTTCATGAAAAGAACATCAAAACTGCAGTATAGTCAAACATGGTGGTGGTAGTGTATACCACGAATTCTGCGCTATACCAGAAAATCCTGAAGGAGAATGTCCAGCCATCAGTAAAACATTGAAAACAATTCCGGAAAAACGAGTGGGCCGAAATTCCTCCAAAGCGATGTGAAAGACTCATTGCCAGTTATCGCAAACGCTTGATTGCAGTTGTTGCCGCCAATGGTGGCACAACCTGTTACTAGGTTTAGGGGGCAATTACTTTTTCACATAGGGCCGGCAGGTTTGAAAAAGCGTTTTGTCCGTTAATAAATGAAATCATTATTTAAAAACTGCATGTTGTATTTATTCTATTTTAATAAAATTTGTTTGATGCTTTTAATTATTTAAAGTGTGATAAATATGCAAAAAAAATGGTGCAGTAAATACACAGGATAATATACAAGAGCAGCTTTGGCCTTATAGCTCCAGGGCCAATAAGGGTTAGATTCCTGACTCAGGTTTGTGTGTGGGTGGAGTTTGCATATTCTCCCCGTACTTCCTGGGTTTCCTCTGGGTTCTCTGGTTTCCTCCCGCAACTCAAAGTAGGCTAATCAGTGCGAGTGTGTGTGCTTGCGTGCCCTGTGATTTTCCAGTCTGTATCCTGCTTTGTGACTTCCTACAACCCTGTACTGCAAAACCAAGTAATCCTTTTTAATACTGAACGTTTAAGTAATATTTTTTGCAGCACTGATTACTACCTGATTAAAGGCGTGTAGGATCCTGAACCTGGGCAGGAGGCAGAAGGCTATCACACACTGTACACACCCTCACTCACACCTAGGGGCAATTTAATGTAGCCAACCTGTCTATCTATATTTACGTTTTGGGGTGTGGGAGGAAACCAGAGAACCCAAAGGAAACCGAAACAGTAAAATGTAAAAAAGTAACCTGAGCCCAGGATTGAACCAGGGACCCCGAAGGTATGATATAAGGTTACAGTACACAACTACAACTTATTTAGCTTTGCTTCTGCTCCCATCACATGTATAGACCTAATTGCTCCATATTTAACAATGCACTTTTTAAAGATTTAAATAATTCTCTTGTACATGGCGCACTTACGGTTTTATTACGACTATTAAAGAATTCTGTTGTTTGGTTCATTTTTTTTTCTTTTTTTATATTTGTATGCTATAATCTTAAGGAGTTTCCTTGCAGTGTATGCCAAATTCTTACCTGCAAGTGACTCTTACACTAACTAGATAATAATAATGCAGGAAATCCTGACGGGCAGTGTTACGGGACTTGCTGTGATTTGTAATATATAGAGCAAGTAAATAAGAAAATATAAATTTCTGCATGCGTGTGAGTCAGACAGAGGGTGTAATAGAGATGGAGATTAGTTGAGTGACACTGTACAATGATACAATGAATGCAAGGATTCTGTTGCAAGACAACAGCAACAACAGGAGGTGCTTTCACATACTGTATAAAACCTGTAAAAATCATCAGCTTGACTTTTTTTTTTTTTGTAATATAGCAAGACTTACTATTGTACCATGTATACAGTTTGGCAAAACCGAGTACCAATCATAACGTTTTTTATACAGCAGTACAGTATATAATTTTGGACATCCATTATCTGTATTCTTTATACATTGTGCATACTTTTTTTGTACCATAGTGCACTACATTCTGTAGAATATATTTAATATTCCAGCATTGCATGTACTACTTTGATGATATACTACATGTGTATATAATGCTGGTATTTTGTGCATTTCCTGTTATAATTGTTTTTTTTTAAAGATTGTCTCCTATTCATACAGGAGGGCGAAAAAGGGACAGAAAAAGTAAAAGGAGAACACAATCGATCTTGTCAAAAGGCAGAATGACGCTCTGAACTCGCAGTCAGCCAGAAATGTGTCACTCAGCTGCTTCAAGCATAAAATATAGATTAAATTTTATATGCGCGTGTTGTTTTATCAGCTGTTTGAAGAATTACTCAGAGTGTGCGCATTCATCAGATCTAGACTGATGAAAAAAAAAACTCCTGATTTTATAGCATTACTCTTCATATCTATTGTTATTCTACAAAGTGCTCGAGCACTGTGCATTTACTATACAACAAACTGTACAAAGCTATCACTGTGTAGCACTTGATGCCTTTTCGTTGTCCTGAAAGGAACTTCTAGCAATTATTAATTACTCAATTCTCCCAAAAAAAAAAAAAAAAAAAAGAATCCCCAATTATTGTGTTGCAAGAAACAAACCCATGTTTACTTCATCTGTTCCTGTGATCTAACTATGGTTTATCCTGGCATTGGAAACAGCCCCCTCCCATCTTTTTCTGTTCTCTTTGTTCTGGTGTTCTTCCAGCACAGTAAGCATGCCAAAATCACACCTCTCTCCCTCTCGCCTCTCTCGCTGGCTCCCCGTCATATTTGGAGGCCTGCAATCGATAGGGGCGTCTGCGATCATGTTGCCACGTGTGATTCATTTGGGTAACCTTGGCGACGGTTTGATGTGCTTGCTGTGGCGTGCGTTTGTGTGTGCGAGCACATGTACATATATGTGTGTGTGCATGACTCGGTTGGTAGTGGTGTGAGTCAGGGAGAGTATTTGCTGCGTGGAGGAACAAGGCTGCCTGCCGTATCGATCTGCTTCTTGGTGCCTGCCACGCTTTACTTGAACAGCCGCTTGATCTGAACAATTAGAACGATTAGGAATGATTAGCTGCTGCCAGATTATTATTATTATTTAAATTTTTTTATGAAGAGGATTCATGTTATGATCAGGAATACTTTGTTTAAACATGTAATGATGAAATATTTAAAATGTTCCTATAAAACATATCGTCAAGTTTAACAAAAAACCCTATAATTACCAGTACCATTTTACAGCATTGCAGTTGCATATATCATATCATATCATATCATATCATATAACACTTCATAATTTATTGCACTGTTAAACAAAAAAGACCACAATGTTCTTTTAGTTCACAATGTAAAAGCAGTCAGAATCTCATGAAGGACAATAAATGCAAACAGAATAATAGACCCAGGTTAATTGCAGAGTCCTCTTGTGTTGTATTTTTCCAGATAAAAAATGTACAGTATAGTATTAAATGTTTAACAGCATGTTTTTGTCTCTCTTCCCACCCCATTACCCATAATTGCCTCTGCAGAACTCCATTCGCCACAATCTGTCTCTGCATACCCGCTTCATTCGTGTCCAGAATGAGGGAACTGGCAAGAGTTCGTGGTGGATGCTAAACCCCGAAGGTGGCAAGATGGGAAAGGGTCCTCGTCGACGTGCTGCCTCAATGGACAATGGCACGAAGTACCTGAAATCTCGAGGCCGGATAAGTCGGAAGAGAGCCATAGGGATGGGCCGAGGACTTGGCGCTGGGCCTGGGATCCAGGGGTCCCCAGAACATGGTAGCCCAGCTGGGAAGGGTGGCATGGGTGTAGGGAGTGAGGAGTTTGATGCCTGGGCAGACCTGCACTCCAGAACAAGTTCCTCAGCCTCCACACTGAGTGGGTGCCTGTCACCAATTGTGGCTGAAGCAGAGCCAGATGAACCAGAGGAAGGAGGGCTGTCCTGTTCTGCTTCTCCTCGTCTCTATCCAAGCCCCACCAGTACCAGATCACCTGCTCTGGGCACTGGGGGCCACTGTCCTTCAGTAGAGCTCCCTCAATTGGCTGACCTTACTGGTGCCATCAGCTTGGAAGAAGACTTCTCTCAGCCACAGCAACTAAAGTGCAATGGCTACCATTATGGCCCAGGACCCAAAGGGGAAACATCATACTGTGGTACTGTTTATGGACAACCATCCATGAGTATGCTGAGGCACCATGCTCCTATGCAGACTATCCAGGAAAACAAGCCAACCAGCTTCCAGCGCCCCCTAAGGGCTTACTCAGAGAACAATGCTCTGGAAAGCCTATTAGCTGGTGGGCCACAGTATTGTGGAAAGGACATGGTGGTGGGGCAAAGTCAAGCTGCCCATTCACTAATGTCACGGTCTAACGCCATTGTGCACTCTCATGGCCATGATCAGAGCTGCAGTCACAATCAGAGCCAGAATCCCAATCCCAATCAAAACCTTCACAACGATCATGGTGCAAACCATAAGCAGAACTCAAGCCTTCACCACAGTCAAAATCCCAACAAGCATCACCCAGAACTAGAGTACAACCATGGTTCCAAACATCACCCTACTCATGACTATGGCCAACCCCACAAGCAAAACCATAAGCTTAACCCCAGCCCCAATTCAAACCACATGCACAGCCATATGCAGCACAGCAACACAAGGCAATCAACACTCTCTCCCAGAGTCAACAATGAAATGTTGCAACCCTACAACCACAAATCCTCCAATCCATATGGCCCTCGCGCCCACCTTCCCTCTACCTCCCTACCCCCTAACCCAGCCAGCTTCATGGATGTGCCCCAGGACCCCTCCTTTATGGCATCTGCACCTCAAACCCGGCATCAAACTTATCCAGGTGCTCAACACCAGGGCTTGACAGAACCCTGGCACGGATACTACCACTACCACCACCTCCACCCAGGCCAGAATGGCAGCCACCAACCTGGTCACCATCAGCCACCTTCTAACCGACTGCAGCAGTCAGAGATGGAGATAGACGTCCATCAGAGCAGTCTGGATGGTGACGTGGAGTCAGTTCTTCTCAACGATTTCATGGACTGTACAGAGGTAATGGACTACAACTATGACGGATCACTTTCACAGGGTGTTGGCATGGGAATAGGCCTGGGAATGGGAATGGGGATGTTTGCAGGGCCTCCGCAATCACATAACAGCCAGAGTTGGGTTCCTGGGTAACACCGGCACAAATGGGAAAATTTTACCCGTAGGGCCCTGTGGGGAGGTTGGGTGGGGTCTGATCAGGTCAGAACTGATTTGACTGTGATTTATTTTTGCTCAGAGAGCCAAACAGTACAAAAGAAGGCATTTTAAGGACGTATAGTTGCTCGTGTCGGTGCAGTCATTTTGAACGTAGAGTTCTCCATAAATATTCTTCCTCTTTCCTCAGTCCTTCTTTCTGTGTTTCCCCTGCTGTGGATTAGTATAATGGCATTCTTCAAACCAAGCTTTGTCCTCTCTCTGTCCCTTGGTTCACTCTTAAATATCTATCACCTCTTTCTGGTCAAAAGCTCTCAAGCACTTTACATCCATCTCCCTAAATTCAGAGGCAGTAACAGCTACTCTGAAACCAGGGGAATCATATTGTTTGCTGGTTCACTGGGTTTAATGTATCCAAATGACTCTGTTATCCTTCCAGATTGAAAAAATTGTGTTGGTGTATTCTTTTTTTTTTTTTTAAGTAAAAAATTGATCAGATGATGGAGAAATAAATATCTGTGCTGTCAGCCAGTGTTATGTACATGTTGGTCAGGGTTATGTGTGTGTGTGTATATGTGTGCGCGTGCGTGTGTGTGCGTATGTCCTCGTCCCATGCAGGTTCATTGGATGTCTCTTTATCCATCTGCTAGGACAGTCATCCATCAGGTCCACTTTGTTGATATTCAGCATATCGTTTTTATTTTCTAAAGTAATGCACCAGCTATGCATCACTACTCCAAATCAAATGTGGCACTCAGAGCATCTTTTTTTTCCAGGCAAACCAGCTTAATGTGTTTTGGCTAGAGTGATGATTGAAGTCACTTTATAGCAAATGGTGGGGAAGACGAGAAAGAGAGGTAGACAGACGTAGAGAGGGAGGTAGACGTTGATATGGTGCGAGAGAGAGAGAGAGAGAGAGAGAGGAAACATGCAAATAATACCCTGTTCCTCTTTCTCTCCATCTGTGGATTTATGTAGCTTTCCCTGTAATGAGATAAGGAACGATCCGAGGCTACCACGCTTCCTGAGCGAGGCTTTTTTTCTCTCTCTGGTGCACCTCTGGGCGACTCTACTGTGGCGATCTCCTACTATCTGAAGCACTTTGAGCTTCAACTCAACTTTACATTAGCATATTGCATTACCATTAGACTATGCAATGATTCTTTAGATAATCAGCGCTGATAGATCAGTCACAAAGCTTCTTTAACAATCACTAGCTGTGCACTATGAATCCTAATTCAGAATATTGCAGAATTCCTCCGTAAATGACATTCTGTTGCATCAGCTTAATAAAGTAAGTGGTTATAGTGTGGCGATAACATTGCCAAAAGACAAAACCATAAATCCAGACCCAGTCAGACCCAACTTCTGAGGAACGCTATATTGCACTGCCTTTGGAATTTTTACACTAGTGAACTGCATGCTAATTAGCAACAATCAGAAAATGGGTGCTATCTCCCGTTCTCAGACTTACTCCTGTCACATCCTCTTCATCCACTGATTACACTTAGGGGAGATCGAAGTAATTAAGTGCTTACCGAGAACGATGATTTGTGTGCATTTTCCATTTTCAAAACCAACTTTCAATTTCGTAATCATGCTGCCACGCGAGATCACCTACTGCAACCTCCTCCTCCGCTCAGACGTCTCACTGCTAACCGACGTTCGGGCCAAATATCTGTCTTTGGTTTTCTCTCATATTATCCATGTTGTGTCACTTTGTGGCGGCACGTTAGTTCAGTCGCCTCGCCTCGCGCCTCCAGGGTCCGGGATCGATTCCCGCCTCAGGTCTGTGTATGGAGTTTGCATGTTCTCCTCGTGCTTGGTGAGTTTCCTCCTGGTACTCCCTCCCACAGTCCAAAAACATGCAGATTAAGCTGGCATCTAAAATTGCCCATAGTGTGTAAATGTGAGTATGTGTATGACCTCATACCCTAAGTCTTCTGGGATAGGCTTCAGCCCCCCTGCAACCCTGTATACAGGATAAAGCGGTATGGATGATGAGTGAGTTAGTCACTTTGTGAGGGAAAAAAAACAAAAACAACAACTATGCCATATTGTTTCAATGCACTGAATGTGTGAACATATATTTGGAAATTTTTCACTTTTTTTTTTTTTACTCTAAACCTTCTCATCAGGTATAAGTTTTTCGAAAAAGTAGACCACGAGGGATAGAAGCAGAGGCAAGGTTGAAGAAAAAAAAAAGAAAAAAAAAAGAGAAGACTGATCGATAGACTGATGGAGAGAGACGGATTGGAGAATGAAGGAGTTGAAAAGGAGACCGATAGGTTGCTCGAAGGAAAAAATGAGCTCAGAGAGAGACAGAAAGATATATAGATAGAGAGAGAAAGAGAGAGAGTGTGTGTGTTTCCATCAGAGTACCTTCCCTCAGCAAAGCTGTTTGAATCAGGCCAAATGTCAAGTGCCTCTCCGCAGCTTTTCCTGCACACACTTCTATCAGATAGCCAGCCTGCTCTCTCTTTCTCTCTCTCTCTCTCTCTCTCTCTCTCTCTCTCTCTCACACCACAGAGGACAATAAAGCCCGTCTTCATCTGCCGTCTCTTTTTCTCTGCCCTTCTTTATGTTCTTGGTGACCGGCGCTCTATCACCCCCACCCCCCCAACCGTGTTTTGGTCCCTGACCCCATGTCTGCTTCTGTGTAAAGCTTCTTGTGTGTGTGTGTGTGTGTGTGTGTGTGTGTGTGTGTGTGTGTGTGTGAGAGAGAGAGAGAAAGTGAGAGTGTGTGTGTGTGTGTGTGTGTGTGTGTGTGTGTGTGTGTAGCACAGTGGTGTATCTGAAATGACTATGGACATCCATTGAGGTTGTGCCCTGGTGTATCCACTAATGCCTGGCTAACAATATGATCATACAGTTTATATTTATTGGGTAAAAAATCAAAAATGTAAAAAAAAGAAAAAAAAAGAAAAAAGTGAGAGTGAGAGAGACGGGTCTGTGGGTGAATCTGTGGACCCCTGAATCTCCTGTCATCTTTATTATGGAATCATGATGTTATTACATTTTTGACTTATGTTTCCTCCTGTACAAAATCCCTATGGAGAAAAATTGTATAATAATTTTTTGAGAAACAAAATCTTGGTTTTATTTCCTTTTTTTAAAATGATGTATCTGCTCATCTGGTGATTGTAAAATAAAAACAAAAGACAGAATATGTGCCGTGTGCTTTTGTGCATATATATGTGTGTGTCTGCGTGAGTATATCTCAGGTTCCAGGTCATGGTGCATCTGGCCTAGCAGTCAGAAATACACCCTGGGGGTGTTCCCAGTACAGTACATCACAGGGCGTTGTGCACACACACACACACACACACACACACACACACACACACACACACACACATACACAACACCTAGGAGCAATAGGGTGAGGGGAAAAAAACTGTAAAAACACATACATAATCCGTGTATATACTGCACTATGTATCCCATATTGTGCATTGTGTGTGTGTGTGTGTGTGTGTGTGTGTGTGTGTGTGTGTGTGTGTAAGATAAGGCTCGTTAATGCCCCAGATGCTGTGCCGTAGCTGTCTCTCTCCCAGTGGAAACATTCTCACTGAGGGACTGCCTGCATCTGCACTTCCATACTGTTCTCTCTCTCTCTCACACACACACACACACACACACACGGCTGCTCATCTAATCGACTCTGCTCTTCCCAGACGCTGACCCGGTACCGTAGACACTTCGGCATGAGTGAGAGACAAATTAGAGAGAGACAGAGAGAGAGACAGAGACATACCATCTGCCCATCTTTACCACTCATGCTTCCATCACACCTGGGCAAAGAAAAATCCTCAGAAGCCCCAGAAATCATCATCTTGCTTTTTTTTTTTCTTGCTCACACAAGGTCAGGTCGAACCCCGGCTTAGGAAACGAAATCAGATCTCTGATTAGCTCCGTTAATGCCTTTCAAATTTGTTCGCTTGATTCTCATTACACTGAAACAATAACACCAGGCTGGCGTTTCCACATCAACCCGTATCATCTAGCACACGACAATGGAAATTTCTGGAACGTCGTTCGGGATCGCTCGCATTCGGAGAGCAGGATTTGTCTAAACGGCATGTGCTGTCGAGCCAAGCCTTTAAAAAAAAAATAAAAAAATTTTCCCCCCCTTCCTTTCCCACCGTAGTCATGCAAATCATCACGGCCCGATTTATTTCAGCGTTTGATGGATTTATTCTGGCAGAGAAGGTGACAGCGTGCTGACAGAGTCCCACCCCCTCCCCACTCATCCTTTTTCTTTGCTATTTCTACTCTATATTTTATTCTCACATTCTTTCTGTTTGTTGCAAAAAATAAACAATAAAAAATTTAACTACACTCTTATGTATATGTTTTTTTTTTACTCTAAAATCCGTCCATTGTGTGTTTTCCGACAATGTGGAATGAAGCATGAATGGATGTGTTTGCATGTGGAGAATTAGTTTACAAGATGAAAATGAAACTATTTCATCGTACGCCATGAAGAATCCATTTGCAAGCTGCTAAACAAGCAGTATTCACTGTGACCGAGTATGCGCTTGATGTCTCTCCTACTATAGAGCGCCATTTCTCCTTCAGGGTTAAAATATCCTTTTGAAAAAGAAACAGAAAAAAAATAAATAAAAACAAGCCCAGGTGTACATTATCCATGTACTAATGATTATCAAGTAAGAGCCTTGTCACAGCTTGACCTCTTAACCCCAAATCTTCACGCTGCCTATAGGAACAGGGACACTGAAGCAGCTCTGCACACACACACACACACACACACACACACGCACACACACGCACACACAAATATAAAGATGTGTACGATAATGCTGTTCTGTGCTGTGGATTCCTCCTGGCCAGTTTTCATGAATAATATCGAAGATGTTTCATAACCTGTTATATGTGGGTGGGGGTCGTCTGCAGCAGTCACAAGCAATGTATGTGGGACACAACTGCCATCAGCAGCCTGCCTGCCCACATCAGGATAAGCCATTATGGCCCTCTCTATGACACTCCCGCTACTTCCTCCCCCCTGCTCGGAAAATAAAAACACTTCTTTCGCATCGGCGTTGAACTACAGGTGCAACGACAACTGTTTGTCTCCGTATCTGTTTAATGCTCCAAATAGCCTTTCCTGTATCTGCATTCAGGTTTAAACATAAAAAGTGAGCGTGGCCTAAACTTCTTTTAAATAGAGACACAATTTGGATCTCACTCACTCACTTATCGTCGATACAGATTTATCCTGTGTACAGGGTTGGGGGGGGGTGGGGTTTGCCTGGAGCCTATCCCAGGAGACTTAGGGTGCAAGTTGGGATAGACCCTGGATGGGTTGTTAATTTATTACAGAACACACATACTGTACACACGCTCATTCACACACTATGGACAATTTGGGAACGTCAACTATTCTAATCTGCATGTCTTTGGATTAGGAAATTGGAGCACCCGTCCACAGGGGCAACATGCAAACAGACCCTGAGGCGACAATGGAACCCTCAACCCGGGTGGTGCAAGGCAACAGTGCTAACCACTATGCCACTGTGTCGCCAACTTTGGAGCTTTTTTTTTAGCAATTAAATCCTGATTGCAAACTAAGTGTCTAAACAAAGATGTTAAAATTGGTTATTTATGCAACAACCTAGGCAGCAGCCTCATTTCCTTTCTCGTCCATTCCAACCACTCAGCATTCAGCATCAATAGTATACTAAATCACCGTCCTGATCATCGGCACCCGTTTCTCATAGATTTTTAAATGCTTGAATGATTCATAGGTCACCGTGTGGTTTAACAAACAAAAAACATCCCTTTGAAACTGCTCCAGGTACAGGGACTGGACTGAAAATCTGAGACAAAGAATGCTTCAGGAAGCTTGGAAAACTATTCCTCATGACTGCTTTAAAAATACAAGAAAGATGGGCTCGTTTGAAGAAAAATATGAATAATAATGAAGAAAATTGTGGCAAGACTTTTGTCCATATGTTAGCCAGATAAATAAGAAATATTTGCTTGACTGTGACAAGCTGAGAGATTTTTATTCACAGGGAATCAGATTGGTTATAACATTTATCATTGATCCTTTCTGGGACAAGGTTAGCTCGGTGGATAAGGTGTTGGACTGCCGATCAGGAGGTTGCTGGTTCGAGCCCTGATGGCACTAGGCTGCCACTGTTAGACCCTTGAGCATGGTCTTTGGGGCAGTGGTGGCTCAGAGGGCTAAAGCACTGATCAGAAGGTTGGCGGTTCAAGCTCTAGCTCCACCAGGTTGCCTGGGCCCTTGAACAAGACCCTTAACCCTGTCTGCTCCAGGGGCACTGTCGCATGCCTGACCCCAATACGCTGGTGAAGAAAGGATTTCACTGTGCAGTTATGTATAGGTGGCAAATAAAGACTTGACTCATGAAAGTAAACCCTCAATACAAGTCAAGACTTTCAGCTTTAATTCAAGGGGTTTGAGAAAAAATGTGTCATTAACCATTCAGGAATTCCAAGCCATTTTTCATACACACCCACGTATTTTGGGGGCTGATAAATAATGCAACAAATGGCTGACAAGCAGTTGCATGGCCAGGTCTGGCCTGTTCCCTCATAACTACATGACTAATCAAGGAGATAAATGGCCTGGAGGTGGTTGATTGGTACATTTGCTTTTGGTAGCTGTTCACTCAAGATCTCAACATTAGGCTTAAGAAATCAAATAAACCCATAAGAGAGATAGCAAAAAACATTGGAGTGGCCAACACAACAGTTTGGAAACATTCTTAAAAAGAAGGAATTAACTGATAAACTCAGTAACAGCAGAATGCCTGGAAGACCACAGAAAATGCCTAAAGTGGATGATTCTGTAGAACCCTTTCAGAACATGTAGCCAAGATGTCAAGAACAATCTTGAAGATGTTGGCGTGTCATTGTTAAAGTCTACAGTCAAGAGAAAGCTTTATAAAGTAAATACAGATGCTTCACTAATAAGTGCAACCCACTGGTAATGCTCAAGAACGGAATGACCAAATTAGACTTTGCCAGAAACCTTTGCCAGATTCTTTGGAATGATAAACCAAAATTAATTTGTACCAGAATTATCGGAAGGGAAAAGTCTGGAGAAAGAGAGGAACAACTCATGATCGAAAGCTTACACATCATCTGTCAAACATGTCAAGCAAGTGTGTATGGCTACCAGGGGAACCGGTTGAGTAATATTTACTGATGACCTGACTACGGATATAAGTAGCCGGATGAATTCCATAATGTATAGGACTCAAACCAATAGTGCATGTTTTTCACCTACTGAGTACAAGACTGAAGGCAGAAAGACCCACAAACAAGCAGCAGCTGAAGGCAGCTGCAGTAAAGGCCTGGCAAAGCATCTGGAAGGAGAAAACTCTGAATTTGGTCATGTCCTTGGGTTCCAGACTTCAGGCAGTCAAACTCCCACAACATCCTCTGCCAATTCTGTTTGCAAAAATTCTTTTGCGCCGTTTACAAAGATTCCCCTGGTGGACACTGCAGTTTGTCTTATATATTTGTATGTACAGTGCTTCATTTCATTCATCTTCATTTACCTGCTTGTCCTCGTTAGGGCTGCAATGTATCGGTTGCCTTTCCTGGGAATACTAGGCACGAGATTGGAAAGCACCCTAATCTAGATCTATCCATCTATTCATCCATTCAAACCGTCATCATAAATGATGGTTGGCTGCAATGGCCTATGGCTTCTTGCCAGTAGTCAATGGGAAGTTAAGCTGGTAAGGATCCCAACCTACAGATGCCCACACACACACACACACACACCACACACACACACACACACACTCATACAGTACACAACAGACTGGAAACACCAATCAGCCTACAAGTCTTTGTGGAAACTGGGGAATCCAGCGGAAACCCTCCAAGTACATTTCTAACGTCAACCCTGAAGGTGAAAGGTGACAGTGCTATCCACTAAATGACTATTTGAAATTTAGGTAAAGATACACAAAAACACACTGACATTTATATGATCTTGTACCCTACCAATGCAGGCGTGGCTAGATTATACTCTTGATAAACCATTTTCTTTGCCCCAAATCCATCACTGAATCATAGATTTGATCATTTTTGGTTCAATATTAAAACTTGACATTTGATCGGTAATCAACTGTTTAAATAATTAGTGAAGCATGTTTAATAAGAGTTATTTTTTAATTAGAGAATTTTTTCTACTGTGACAGTTTTGAGTATGGTCCAAGTGACTGATATATTTGTCACAATTTGATATAAAAAGGCAGGTATGTACTTATACATCAATTATACAGAGAACTCATAACATTGTGCACTGGGTCTAATTATACAGAAAGAGCCCCAGTACTGCTGTACAGCTTGGCACATGTGGGGTTAGGTATCTTAGTTACTGATAGCCTTCTTTAAAACCAAAAACTACTTGTTTTACATCCATTACTTCTAGGAGTCTCAATTTTAATACACTACTATAACTTTTTTTCTGTGCCATTAAGGCATATGTCTCATTATTGGCCAACACACATGGCAGGATCCCATGTCTTTGGGTATTAAAAAGGATTTAAAACATGAGAATTATTTCATTTATGATGATGAATATGAATCTCGAAAACTAGAACAGAACTATATTAAAAAATGAATTGCAACTAATGGTGAGCCAGTCTCACCTCAGTGACGCGTTTTTAATGGCATAATATTGACGGAGATGTGCCAGACCTAAACCAATCACCTCACGTTTTCATCCATCTAGTTTTTTAGCTGTCAAGTTCGAATTGGAATATTCGTCTTTCTTTCGTCTTCTATACCACTTATTCTGGACAGGGTGCTAATCCAATCCATCGCTGGGCAATTCGGGAATAGTAATTTAATCTGCATGTCTTTGGACTATAGGAGGAAACCCGAGTTCCTGGATGAAACTCACCAAGCACTGGGAGAACATGCAAATTCCATGTACGTAGACAGCCCTGAGGCAGAAATCGACCCCTTGACCCTTGAGATGCAAGGCAACAGTACTAACCTCTACGCCACCGCACTGACTTTGTATTGAAATACATTAATAAAAATAATCTTGCATCATCTGAATGCCAGTGTCATGTTTGAGAGCTGACCTAAACCACGACCTTGTGGGATGCCATACAGTACTTTTTATAGGCTCTGAAAATTCTCTATTTAAACTTACAACCTGGTTACAGTCTGTCAAATAAGACTCAATCAGGCAAGAATTTTCTAACGCTACTCTGTTTGCACAGCTTGTCTATTAAAACATCACGGTCAAAAAGGTGTCAAAGGCTGCTTTCAATTGAAATGGTGCTTAAACAGGAACAGATCCACAATTTGAGATTTGCAGTAGGTCTGGTCTGACTTTTGGCAGAAATAATTTGTGTTACAAATCTTTCTAACTGAAATCTATCACTAAACAACAGAACTTTTTGGGTGACAACTTTTTCCCCAAACTATAAAAAATAGTGCAGCGATTGGTCAGTAATTACGGAGGTCAGCGCTTGTTTCTAGTTCACATCATTTTTAATCTTGTGATCATGAACAGTCTTTGAATGAAGATGGAAATTTGCCGGTCTTTTTTGTTTATTCCTGGTGTGGTGTGTTTCTGTTCAGTTTTTTTCTTTTGGCAAAGCAATCTCTGCTTTCTAAATTAAGACAATATGGCTCAAGCTGCAGAGCCGTAAATGGCCTTCTTTTCAGACAAATAAACAACAAATATTCCCCGCAGAGGTCTTCAAACACTTCTAAAATATCATTCTGATAGTAAAAAAAGGACAAACTAATCATCTTGTTAAGAAGAATAAAAATGATGAAATGCCTGTGTGGTAATGGTTAAGGTTAGAAATCGAGCTTAGTTTATTTTACAATAAGCATCACTAAATTGAAATCATTCAAATTTTTAGCACAGATTAAGGTTATTCTGTCTTAAATTCCTTAATATCCTTTTCCCCATAGTCATAACTGACCTAAAAGAAAAAAAAAGGAAATCAGATTCATTTACATTTATAGAGTCAATGCCAATTATGCGACTAGCAGAACAGAAAACGAACATGAAAAAACGACTGACTCTAACCTCTCTAAAAACAGGTACCTGATCCACCCTCTGTCAGGTGCTTTATTCATGAGCAGCACCATGAGTGAAGGCTATTAGTATCCTTTACACTGTCATTCTCTCTTCCTCTGGAAGCATGTCTAAGAGTGAGTGAGCAACCGAGCAAGTGCGTCTCAGCCTGTGTAGGTTTGATGTGTGTTAATAATAGTTTGTGTGTTAACACTGCTGTCAATCACATAGTGTACTGTGTGTGTGTGTGTGTGTGTGTGTGTGTGTGTGTGTGTGTGAGTGAGTGAGAGCGCGCGCGTCACATCACAGTCCCACAAACTCACGAAAGCTGATCTCAACGCGCTGCATCAAACCGGATCATCAGCTGGCTAAGACCAGCCATTAAAAAAAAAAAAAAAAAACAAGAAGCAGCTTTAATCTGCAAAAGTTGTCAGTTGAAAGTGACACCATCCAGAAAATGTGGGTGGAACGTAGTGTTATTTTGAAAATGAAGAGAGTGCATGGCATGGTGTAAAAAGCAGGGCAGTGACAGATGCTGTCGCTAAAAGCTCACACTTTTTCATTTTGAGTCGGAAATTCCGAACTCGGTTCTGTATGTGATGAAGCTAAATCGCTCTTTGGAATAACTGATCATCGCTTTTGGAAACTTTGAAACTAGTTTACAGTTGTTGTCAATCTCTACATATTCATACATACATACATACATACATACATACATACATACATACATACATACAGTACAGACCAAAAGTTTGGACACACCTTCTCATTCAAAGAGTTTGAATTTGTATTATGGCAAGAAAAAAGCAGCTAAGTGAAGAAAAAAAAAAAAAAACAACGAGTGGCCATCATTACTTTAAGAAATGTGCCCAAGTGCAGTCACAAAAACCATCAAGCGCTACAAAGAAACTGGCTCACATGCGGACCGGCCCAGGAAAGGAAGACAGAGAGTCGCCTCTGCTGCGGAGGATAAGTTCATCCGAGTCACCAGCCTCAGAAATCGGCGGTTAACAGCAGCTCAGATCAGAGAGCAGGTCAATGCCACACAGAGTTCTAGCAGCAGACACGTTAAGACAACTGTTAAGAGGAGACTGTGTGAATCAGGCCTTCATGGTAGAAGATCTGCTAGGAAACCACTGCTAAGGACAGGCAACAAGCAGAAGAGACACGTTTGGGCTAAAGAACACAAGAAAGAACACAATAAAGAAAACTCTTTAAATGAGAAGGTGTGTCCAAACTTTTGGTCTGTACATATACACACACACACACAATCTATCTATCTATCTATCTATCTATCTATCTATCTATACACATACACACAGTATGGGACATGGGAGGTGTTCAAGTCAAACTGGAATTTGTGATGAAATTTCATGACTATCCTGGCCCAGGTGGCTCGTACCCCACTGCAGTCGTTCCCGGGCGGGAACATTCAGAGAGTAGAACACCTGATCCATGAAAATCGTCACCAACTTGAAGAGACGCATACAGATGTGTGAGCTGTACACGAAATCATCCACTGACACCACTTGCACATTACAGAAACTCGTCTGAGAGTCATTGCCACATCCCCCGTACAGTCCTGACCTCACTCCAAGCCATTTCCACATGTTTGGGCCATTAAAGGAGGTCAGCGTTTTAGATGTGAAGCATGCAGTCTGATCATGACTCTGGCGCACTGAGGAAACTTGATAGTATCAAAGCACTAATGAGGGATAAGTGCATTTGTGCAGCAGGGGATTATATGGAGAAATAAAGGGGGTTCCGTTTCTTTAGTCCCGGTTTGACTTGAACACCAGTGTGCTTATACACAGTGCAAAAGTGATTTATACAGCATTAAATGTGCAAGAGCGATCTGTCACACGCCTCGGCTAAGCATTCCGCCGTTTCCAAAAAGGGATTTCCAATATCACATCCCTGCTGGTCCAGTTCACACAGTGAGAGAGAGACTGTGTGTGTGTGTGTGTGTGTGTGTGTGTGGGCATGAGAGAGAGACAGAAAGAGACATCTAAAGCGAAAAGATAGACATCTCATTATGCTTTTATGTGCTGCTAAGTGCCGTGGGTCTGCTGGCTGGTCACATGGTGTGAGGCAGAGAACTTCAATGATTTAGCGAGCCATTGTCCCTTAGGCGGTTTACGCTCCCCAACGTTAATTAATTTCTCCCTCGTCACTTCCCCGCAGCCAGCTCGTCTGTTCCGTTCAAGGTAGCGTCTAATGTGGCTCTTTCTGATTTTTTCTTTAGGAAAAAAAAGGGAGAGAGAGACCCTGTCTCGGGTCTGGGAAGACAAGAGCAGTGTGTGATAAAAGATGAAAAATGTAACCTCTGTCCTGATGATACAGGAGATACAGTTTTTTCCCCCCCTCCGTAATTTAAAGGCTACGCTGATCACTCCATCGCACACCTCTGATGTCCTGCTGTTTTCACACCTGTCAATCTTCCAGTGTGAGGTGGGTAATAATCGACTTTCCTCGGGGAGATAAGAGCATTAGACACGCACGCCAGTGAAAGGTCATGCTAACCTACAGCAGGCAGTCTACGCACGCCGTTTGCTCTGACAGTCAATGAAAGAGTAGAAGAGTTTAAAAAAATATATAGATGAATGGTCACGGCCTCTCTCTCTCTCTCTCTCTCTCTGACACACACACACAGACAAATTCTCTCTCTTTCTGTGGTTCCCTTTTTCCTGTGTCTTTCAATCGGAACGTTAGTTCACCCGAAACCCTGGATGTCATGCGTGTGAGGGGCAACATAATCAAAGAAAAGTGGTGGTGGTGGACAGGGAGCAACTCGACTAAACACCACACACACTCATCGTCTATACCTCTCCGTCCTGTATTCAGGGTCATGGTGAGACTGAAGCCTATCCCAGGAGACCTAAGGCACGAGGCGGGGTACACCCTGGACATGGTGCCAATCCCTCAGAATGCTAATCAGCTTAATCTCCTTGTCTTTGAACAGTGGGAGGAAACCCACAAAGCACAGAGAGAAAATGCAAACTCCATGCACGCAGATCAGAGGTGGGAATCGAACCCGGACCCTGCAGATGCAAGGCGACTGTGCTAACCTCTATGCCACCAAAAATTAATTATGATGTCACCTGTTGATTTTATTTACTCTCAGGGCATGCACCACTGGGGCGTAAATGGTTAAGGCATTGAATTTTTGATCAGAAGGTCAGGGGTTCAAGCCCCATCATTGCCAAGTTACCCTCATTGAGCCTTTGAGCAAGGCCGTTAACCCTATCTGCTCCAGGGGGCGCTGTATCCTGGCTGACCCTTTGCTCTGACCCCATCTTCCTAACTAGGACATGTGGGGGAAAAAAGACAAATGATGGTCTTATTATGGTCTCAGCTCTAGCTCACTCATTGGTCAACAAAAATGATGGTGAAATCAAATAATCAGGTCTCTAGTGATTTTGTAGGAAAAAAGTCATCCTGCAATGGTGTTTGGACTATCTAGCTATATATTTAAAGTACAGCCAAGGGCCATGAGAAATTAAATCAAGGCCCAAAGAGAATAATTAGGTTTGTCTGAGGATTTGTACTGAGTTTTTAGACAATTTAAATTTTCACACTAGAAATTTTATATATATTATTGGAGCACAACACTTTTATTTAAGCACAACTCTTTTATCCTTCTTGCCATGGTTTATTTTCTTTTTATCTCTCTTGGTGAAATTCTAAATTTAAGCAACTAAAATGATCAAATATCAAACCACCATATATCTTGCTCTTTTTGTACAGTGCTTATAGAAACTCGTTAATGCATGATTCCTTTTGATTTCTATGACCGATTTTAGTGCAGTCTCTCTTATGAATGAAACTGAAAAGGAATGAATAAATGAATGATTCACACTAATTGGATAACAGCCTTTTAAAATACCATTTTGAGTCCTGCCTGGACGTTGCGCGTCTCTGAAGATGAATGGGATCCAGTGCGTGTGGGTCAATGTTTATTGGACAGTGTGCTTTGAATCATTTGAATCCATATCGAGACTGGAAGATCTCTCAAAAGGGGCTGAAAGCTACTGCCAGTCACTGAAACGGTAATGAACATTACAGCTGACATGTCCAACATATTGGTGCCAGTCAGAAACACAGCATGCTCAGAGCTCTGCAACAGTCAGTAACCATATCAATAAGAGTTTGACACAACTAGTATAACTTGTTATAACTTGCATTGTATATACATTTCTTGGAAAAAAAAGTTTTGTACACTAATATTTCAAATCAATAACCTTTAGCTTTGCTCATAGCACACAATGTGGTGGCCAGTTCATATGTGAAAATTATTCAGACCTGACCAACTGAAGCAACCCCAGATCATAACACCACCTCTAGAGACTTGAACAATGTACATTATGCATATTGCTTCATTTGCTTCAATTCTTACCCTGACACGCCCATCGCTCTGGAATAGGGTCACTCTGAACTCTTCAGACCACATGACTTTTTTGCATTGCTTTTTACCATGCAACTTCACCAAGTCCAAGTTCAATCATTATTTTTTTCAGCCACATTTCTTCCACAAAGTTTAATAATTTGCCCCTTCTGAAATAACTTATTTTGGCAGTATTTAAAGATCATTAATTATATAATAATAATAATAATAATAATAATAATAATAATAATAATAATAATAAAATATATTAAAATAATAAGTAAAAGATTAAATCAGATTTTTAAAAATTATTTTTGTTTATTATTTATTGTATACACAGAGTCAGCCAAAAAATCAAAAATATGTATACACACTTGATAACTTTAAACTTGTTAATTTCTCTAACCTCATTCCGGGAAAGTCTTTTAAATGTTTTTACGTACTGTATAAGCAGAGGCAGAGAAGTAAACAAGAGCCAAGCCAAAAGATTCCGTTTAATTCAATTCATTTGTCACAAAGCAGTCCTACAGAAATCCAGATGTAAAAAAATGTTAAATTTCAATTTGTCCCTAATGATCAAGCCAGAGGCGATGGAGGCCAGGCACGAAAGCGTGAGAGGAACCAGCCTCAAAAGAAGACCATCCTCATCTGGTCACACAGGATAAGTGCATTACTTTCTGTAACTGGATACTGTATTGTGTGTGTCATACATATATATACACACACACACACATCGGAATATTTATAGGATATCGAATTTGGGTGTTCCTTTAATATGGCCACTGACAGAAGATCAACTACATGTTAAAGCAAATGTCTAAATCAGCCAATCACATGGCAGCAACTCTTAAGCATGTAGACATGGTTAAGACGATCTCCTGAAGTTCAAACAGAGCTTCAGAATGGACCGGGAATGTGATTTAAATGACTTTGAACCATGGCATGGTTGTTGGTGCCAGACGGGCTGGTCTGAGTATTTCGGTATCGTTTGATCTATTGGGATTTTCATACACAACCATCTATACAGAATGGTCTGGAAAAGAGAAAATATCCAGTGAGGCAAAAGTGCCGTATTGAGGCCTGAGGTCAGAGGCGAATGGCTAGATTGGTCCGAGCTGATAGAAAGGCAACAGTTACATGAATTTTAAAACAGAGGTAGACCAAAGAATCCCTGAATGCATAACCTTTTGAAGCAGATGGGCTACAGCAGCAAAAGACCACACTGGACGCCACTCCTGTCGCCTAACAGGAAACTGAGGCTACAATGTGCATGGGCTCACCACAATTGAGCCACAGAAGATTGGAAAAAAAAATGTTGCTGGAACATTTGGATGGTAGGGTCAGACATTCAGCATAAAACATGAAAGCATGGATCCATCCACAAGTGGTGTAAGGGGGTATTTTCTTGGCACACTTTGGGCCCCTTAGTACCAACTGAACATCATTTAAAAGCCACAGCCTACCAGAGTTTGGTTGCTGACCATGTCCTTCCCTTTATGACGCGCCATCTCAAAATGGGTTTTGAACATAACAGTGCCTTCACTGTACTCAAATGGCCTCCACAGACCTTTGGAGATTCGCATCATGGATGAGCAGCAACTGCATGATGATGTCATGTCAATATGGACCAAAATGTCTAAGGAATATCCCCAGCACTTTGTTGAATCTATGCCATGAAGAATTAAGGCAGTTCTAAGGCAAAAGGGGTTCAACCCCTCCCCAATCCATATGGAGGCAGTGTTATGATCTTGGGTTGCTTCAGTTGGTCAGGTCTAGGCTCAGCAACATTGTGGCAATAAAATGAAGTCAGCTGATGACCTAAATGACAATGTTATCACATCTATTGTTTTTTCCCCCATTTCCTGATAGTAAGAGTATATTTCAGGGCACAAAATTGTGAAAGAGCGGTCCTAGGAGCACGAGGAATCATTTTCACACATGAAACAGCCACAACGCAATCAACAATAATGCCGGTAGATTAAAATGTTGTCTATTACAGTGTATAGTACTCTTAAAAAAAAAATTAATTAAAAAAAAAGACATACTTGTGATGCAATTTCTTTTGTATTGCCTTCTTTGAAAATTTACATTCTATTTTATTAAATCAAGCATCAAGAATTATTTTGGGTGTTCACAAATTCTGATTCAATTAGGTTCGATTCAGATAACTCACATTTTCAAAAAGAAAAAAAAAACAACCCTCATTAGAGTAGCCTGCTGTGTTCTGATTAACTAGATATTGGTTCATTGCGATTTTTATGTCTTTTTTTATTTTTTATTTTTACTTCTGACTACAAACTGAAATAAAGCTAATGTGCTGTTTTGATTAATGCCATAGATTGCACAAAACAGCAGTAATGTTGCATTTTGTATATTGATTAACAAAGAAAAGTGGAGTTGTAAAGTGGCAGGGAAACAGGGTTGGCTTGAAAATGGTGTTAACAGGATTTCTCTGTGGTTGGTTCCAATAACTGATTGGCATATTTATATAATAATAATAATAATAATAATAATAATAATAAAATATCATTCATTCACTCAGTCACTGTCTATACTGCATACAGTCTCTACAATCCCAATAGACACACATACTATGGGCAATTTGAGAACGACGGGAGATAGAAACCGGAGTACCCGGTGAAACCCACCAAGCACAGGGAGAACATGCCCATGGACTCTGAGGTGGGAATTGAACCTGGACCCTGAAGGTGCAAGTCATCAGTGCTAACCACTAAGCCGCAGTGCTGCCCTCATATACTGTATGTTCATTTACACATAACGTTCTCTGTTTTAAAAAGTTTAGTATGGTGCTTTATTAATACTAAGAACGAATATCCAGTCATTTATCTTCTTTATTCTGGTCAGGGTCGCAACGGATCCGGAACTTCTGGGAATTCCGGACATGAGGAGGAAACACAAGCTGGCCCGCTGCAGGGCACGATGCGCGTGCATACACATGATCACACACTCATTTTAAGGGCGATTTAACATAGCCAATCCATCTTACCAGGTTGTTTCTGGATGGTGGGAGGAAACAGTAGGTGGAGGAAACATATGAGGACATATGGGGAGAATATGTACAGTATAAGCCCACACAGAGAGTAAGCTGAGCTCAGGACCCTGGGGCTGAAAGGTGTGACACTCCAGTACCTCCTGCATCATCATCATCCAATTCTTCAAATGCACAGACTTGTACATTTCAGGCTGTTGCTTTTGATTTTCTCTACTTTGATCAAACTAGTTC
Source organism: Clarias macrocephalus (assembly GCA_011419295.1). Taxonomy (NCBI): domain Eukaryota; kingdom Metazoa; phylum Chordata; class Actinopteri; order Siluriformes; family Clariidae; genus Clarias; species Clarias macrocephalus. The sequence continues at coordinate 84,359 of JAAGKR010001834.1, forward strand.
AACCAGATTATGATTGTGTTCATTTCTTAACTTTGTTTGAGCAACTGGCAACATCAGATGCTCAAGTTAATTGGAACACGGGGCCTTACAGTAAATAATCTCCACAAGTGATCTCTCCCTCTCTTACACACACACACACACACACACACACACACACACACACACACACACACACACACACACACACACACACACACACAACAACTGTCTGGTATTATGTAGCCACTTACTGTGCATGTGTAGAGGCAGATGATTAAACATCTGTGTGCATGTATGGAAGTGTGTTTTAATGTCACATGATCAGCCGCATGGAAAAGTGTGTATGTTTCTAAGTAGCAAAATGTGTCTCTCATTACTAAAGTTGTCTATGAGTTAGATTTAGATTTAATCAACACATTTGAGAATTTGTAGTGCTCCGTGGCAAAAATCATGACTGTGCTTAAGGTCGTGTTGAGGAGACCATTTGATCTATACAAGAGTGAATAAACCATACCTACCTGTACAGTATACATTAAAAAAAAAAAACCTTACCCAGAGGTTTATTCCAAATCTTAGAACTGTTGTTCTCTTTGATGGGCACACTCTGACAAATCCTGAATAATCAATTATTGATTAGTAGATCTGAAAGATTGATGCTCTGCCTGGAGGCAGGATTAACCTGCGATGTGTGTTTCTCGGCTACGAACCACATCATCACACTGCTACATGCTGTGAAGCTCCCGATTCCTACAGCAGCTCTGCACTCTGAGACTTTTTCAGATTATCACAGCTTTGAAGAAAATCTCCATTTTTTTTTCTTTTGGCTGTTAGCCAATGTAGGGTGTACTTTTTTTTTTCTTATTTTGTGATTGCAATTCTGTAGTCACTATGCTCAAAAGTAACACACAGAATCCTAAAATTTCTCCATAATCAGTTGCCTGTATTTATATCCTACGTGTCCATCCGTCCCCCACATCCCTTGTTTTGTTTCCCTTATGCCGAGATGCTGTCTGACCTTTCCTGGGGTTACAATAACCGTTGTCATACTCACACTGGCCTTTCGATACAGGTGTCTATCTCGCGCTTTTTCTTTTTCTCTCTCCCTCTCTCTCTGTCACACTACAGAGGTGAATCCTCTACTGATTTATTTATGATGTGGCTTAATATTATTCACTTTGACACCAGTCGAGAATGCATCGCAAATCAACCTTCGGGCTGTTTATGCGTACATGTGCATCTGCCTATATTAGAAAGGATTAGATTTAGAACCGCATTCTCTCTCATCACACAAAGCAGATATACGAGATCATAATTAGGACTGATTATGAGGTCTGCTAACATAAAAAAAGAGTAGATACCATGTTCGCTGTATCTTCTAGCTATATAGTGATACATCAGCATGTCTGGAGTATTAAAAAAGGATGAGATCGCATGACTTTGGGGTTTATTACGATTTTATAGAACTACACTTGCATGTAAAACTCCATCCCTAGCTAACTAGGGAGCATGGTGGTCAGTGGTGACCATTGTATTTATTCCCGGGCGTAGGACCTCCGGTCAACATTCACACACTACAGGCAATTTGTTAACACCAATAAGTCTAATCTCCATGTCCTTGGATTGTTGGAGGAAACCGGAGCACTCAGAAGAAACTCCATGCACAAAGACACCAAGGCTGGAATAGAACCTGGACCCTGAAGGTGCAAGGCAATAGTGCTGACCACTAAACCACTGTTCCGCCTACAGGTACAACTAGCAGTCTCTAAACCCTTAAAAAGGATGAAGCATAACACCTCTAAATAGTCCTACTGTATAACTGGACAAAGTGTGCATGGTGACTACCAGGGAGCAGCAGGACATAATTATCGAAGCAGCACACCTATATAGAAATAAGACCTAAAAGCCTGTTGAGTCACAGTAGAGAATAGTCATCCAACTATTGTTTAGTCCAAGGAGATGTCTTTACCTACCCAGTGGACCGCTGTTTGCTTAGAGAGAGTCCCCCAGGTGTCTTATTCCACAGCCAGGGAACAGTTGGTCTGAGCTGGATGGATGACTGCTGTGTGGTCAAAATAACACTTCAGGGCACATAGCAGGCACAGCAAGGAGCTCTCTCCAGGTTCACTCTCATTGAAGATGAAGTTGGGTAATATGGCCTTGGGCAGAAATCCTGGATTTAGCCACAAGGCCACCCCAGAGGCTTCTGGCAACCAAAGCATGAAAGACATACAGTCTAAGACTAATGTGCTTGGGGCTTATGCTTTCAGAAGTATTTACAATCCTGCCGTTGGTGATGGAGCCGGAGAACCCAGATCCACGGACACCTATGATCTTTTTGAAGGTGCCGATACTTTCCTATCACCAGATTGGAAACACTTCGGTATGCATGATTTACAGTATATAGAATACTGGCCTGTTTGCAGGAAGTCATGATCAACCCTTTAATGTAAAATTCAATTCAGTTGAATCTGTATGTTCTAAGATGGGAGTTGTCAATCGTTGATTTTATGGGTCTCAGTTATTTTTCAATCTAATTTTATGAATTTTTAAATTAATTTTCACTAAATTGGAGAGAACAAAGTTAATTTCTGTCTTTGTAAAATCAGATTCTGTGTTTTTTTGAGTTCAGACTACATGAAAGTAATTTGATTGAAATTTGGAAATTATTAACATAAAGTTCATTTCTGACTTTGCTACATAAAGACTATGACTATGTTGTCTCTCCTTTGCATAGAAATTCATAGTTTTTTTTAGGTTAACTTAAAAATTGTAAATCTTTCATTACGTTGTTAATTTACGTTATGTTGTGATGTGGATTTATGTTGTTTGCATGTATGTAGTATTTTGGTCCTGGAGGAACATTCGTTTCACTGTGTACTGAACTGTATATGGTTGAAATGACAATAAAAGCCTACTTGACTTGACTTTAGCAAATCTTTTTCACAAATATGAACTTTTGCATCGACTGTCCACACTGTTATTTCAAAGTGATCAGATCTGATCTGGCTCTATTCAGACTACCAGCCTGAATCTGACACATTGTCGGCATATTTGCATCGGTTGCTGTGGTAACAACAGTGGAGGCGTGGGTACACGCTGGCACATGTGTTGTGTGACATCAAATGCTGGCGACTAAACAACAAACAGATAACAACATAACTGTGTGATATTTCCTCATATATCGCCCTGTTCCAGTACATTCCCTCTAGCTTTGGCTGTACTGAGGCATCCCACCGATGTGCTATCTGACATTTCACTTCATCCTCTGTCCAAGGTAAATTGCTCATTTCTATCTCGATTTCTTCCATCATTTTCACACTCATATTTCATGGGTTAATTTCCATACCATTGAACTTTCATCTCATGTTGCAATTGACATAAGGGACAGTTTGCAGGGACGGATGCGATTGAGACTGGGACACGTCTTTAGAAATTTGATGTGGTTCATATCGGATTTGCAAAATCAGATTCAATGTGTGTTTTATTTTGTGTGTGTTCAGACTAGGCGGCACGGTGGTGTAGTGGTTAGCACTGTCGCCTTGCACCGCCAGGGTCCGGGTTCGATCCCCGGCCAGGCTCGATTCCCGTCTCTGTGTGCATGGAGTTTGCATCTTCTCCCCGTGCTTGGTGGGTTTCCTCCGGGTACTCCGGTTTCCTCCCACATTCCAAAGACATGTAGGTTAGGCTAATTGGCGTTCACAAATTGCCCGTAGTGTATGTGTGTGTGTCTGTGCCCTGTGATGGATTGGCACCCTGTCCAGGGCGTACCCTGCCATGTGCCCAAAGTCTCCTGGGATAGGCTCCAGGCCCACCGTGACCCTGAATATATAGATGATGAGTGAGATGATGTATCAATATATAGATGATGAGTGAGAGTGTTCAGACTACATGAAAGCAATTTGATTGAAATCTGAATATGCCAAAAAATCTAATTTGGGCTGGCAAACTGAACAAGGGCTTAGACTTGCTAGGTGAACTCAATGCTGAAAAATGTTTGTTGTGTCAAATTGTCAGTTCTTTCGTGCATCATTGGCAGTAAACAATGTTATAAATGTAAAAAATATACTGTATATTTTTAAAATTTGTTTTCTACTTTTAATACTATTTCTATTGTATGTAAAAAAAATGTCAATATGTGAAGAACTCCAATTACATGAACTGCTCCCAGATAAGAAAATTTTATTATTGTGTTGATAATTTTCTTTTCAACACATTATTTTGTAATTGTTATACTTTGTTTATGTAGGACAAGAGTGAGAAAGTGGGAAAATGGGAAAGTATCCAGCACTGCATCTCTGGCTGCTGCCATTTTTTCTTCTCCAAGGAACAGTATCCCAAGCACAATGTCCGGTCAATACTAGAATGGCTAAAATGTTGCTAAAATTTCATGTGAATCCCCAAATTGAATTTACAGGTCTTGCTTTCCAAGGATTCATCTCGGAGAAAGCCGAGAATGTGAGAATGCTGTGCTCAACAGTTGAATCAGATGTCAGTATGTGTAATTAGCGTACTGATGGAAAGCTGTCTGCATAGGCGTGTGCACAGAATCAAGCCCATGTACACAGGAGAGTGCAGAGTGCTTTGATTCATGTGAAGTTTGTATGATGTGAAGTGTGAATGTGTGATACTGTGCGAGAAAGCGAGAGCTACAACCTGTGTGGGTGGCTAGGTGCTTTTCTGTTGTCATGTTTAATTGAGTAAGTGTATCTAGTGACTCTTCGCGTGGCAGAGAGCGTGTGTGTGTGTGAGAGTGCATGTACAAGTTCGTAATTAGATGCATTTGTGTGGGGAGAGAGAGTTATTAAAATAAGCTTTGACCCTTAAACACCTAATTCATGCTTAAATATGGAGAATTCATTCTGCTCTATTCTGTTTACAGAGTTCAAGGCTTTTAGCAGTTTTATACAGGGGATCATCTGGAATAATGAAAAAAAGAAAGAAGAAGAAAAAACTGCCTTGTCAGATTTTTGTAAGAAATTCTACAAGAAAAAAAAAAGTAGAAAATAAAAATGTTAATGGGTTTATTGTACATGTATGACCACTGCAGACATGCCAGTGTGCACTGACCAACCTAGATCTGATTCAAGTGTGAACTCAAGTTAAATTGACTTATCTTGAAAAAGACAACAAAATCTTACAGAGTCTGCAGGATATTTAAGTAGTATCTGTGATTGAGGAACAACAAGAAACAGGTGTGTTAGAAATCAGATGAGTTGGAGCATTGCAAAATCTGGAGTAGATTTGGATAAGTTGCTCCTGAATTGGCAGTGGATCTGGAAGTGATATAGGCTACATTCACATTACCAGCCTGAAGTGACACAAATCAAATTTTTTACCCTAATCGACACAAATCAGATTTTTTATCCTACTGTGACACAAATCAGATTTTTTATCCTATTGTGATACAAATCAGATTTTTTATCCTATTGTGATACAAATCAGATTTTTTACCCTAATCGACACAAATCAGATTTTTTATCCTATTGTGACACAAATCTGATTTTTTTATCCTAAAGTGACACAAATCAGTTTTTTTATCCTAATGTGACACAAATCTGATTTTTTTACCCTACTGTGACACAAATCTGATTTTTACCCTAATGTGACACAAATCAGATTTTTTACTCTACTTTGACAGAAATCATATTTTTTATCCTGTTGTGACACAAATCAGATTTTTTGGCCTAATGTGACACAAAGCAGATTTTTTAGCCTAATGTGACAAATCATTTTAAAAAAAAATCTGATTTGTGTCACAATAGTATAAAAAATCTGATTTGTGTCACAATAGAATAAAAAATCAGATTTGTATCACAATAGGATAAAAAATCTGATTTGTGTCAAATTAGGATAAAAAATATGATTTGTGTCACATTAGAGTAAAAAATCTGATTTGTGTCACATTAGATAAAAAATCTGATTTGTGTCACAACAGGATAAAAAATCAGATTTGTGTCAAAGTAGGGTAAAAAATCTGATTTGTGTCACAATAGGGTAAAAAATGATTTCTGTCACAGTAGGCTAAAAAATCTGATTTGTGTCACATTAGGCTAAAAAACCTGATTTGTGTCACGTTAGGGTAAAAATCTGACTTTGACACAAATCATATTTTTTGGCCTAATGTGACACAAAGCAGATTTTTTTAGCCTAATGTGACAAATCATTAAAAAAAAATCTGATTTGTGTCACAATAGGATAAAAAATATGATTTGTGTCAAAGTAGAGTAAAAAATCGGATTTGTGTCACAATAGGATAAAAAATCTGATTTGTGTCACATTAGGATAAAAAATCTGATTTGTGTCACATTAGAGTAAAAAATCTGATTTGTGTCACAATAGGATAAAAAATCAGATTTGTGTCACAATAGGATAAAAAATCTGATTTGTGTCACATTAGGCAAAAAAAACTGACTTGTGTCACAACAGGATAAAAAAACAGATTTGTGTCAAAGTAGGGTAAAAAATCTGATTTGTGTCACAATAAGGTAAAAAATGATTTGTGTCACAGTAGGCTAAAAAATCTGATTTGTGTCACATTAGGCTAAAAAACCTGATTTGTTTCACATTAGGGTAAAAATCAGACTTTGACATAAATCATATTTTTTATCCTGTTGTGACACAAATCAGATTTTTTGGCCTAATGTGACACAAAGCATATTTTTTATCCTATTGTGACACAAAGCATATTTTTTATCCTATTGTGACACAAATCAGATTTTTTACTCTAACGTGACACAAATCAGATTTTTTACTCTAACGTGACACAAATCAGATTTTTTACCCTAATGTGACACAAATCTGATTTTTTATCCTATTGTGATGCAAATCTGATTTTTTTATTCTATTGTGACACATATCTGATTTTTTATCCTATTGTGACACAAATCTGATATTTTACTCTAATGTGACACAAATGTGATTTTTTATCCTAATGTGACACAAATCAGATATTTCCCTAATGTGACACAAATCAGATTTTTTTACCCTAATGTGACACAAATCAGATTTTTTACCCTATTATGACATAAATCAGATTTTTTACGCTACTTTGACACGAATCAGATTTTTTATCCTGTTGTGACACAAATCTGATTTTTACCCTACTGTGACACAAATCTGATTTTTACCCTAATGTGACACAAATCAGATTTTTTACGCTACTTTGACACAAATCAGATTTTTTATCCTGTTGTGACACAAATCAGATTTTTTGGCCTAATGTGACACAAAGCAGATTTTTTAGCCTAATGTGACACAAATCATTAAAAAAAAAATCTGATTTGTGTCACATTAGGATAAAAAAAATCTAATTTGTCACATTAGAGTAAAAAATCAGATTTGTGTCACATTAAGGTAAAAAAGTCAGATTTGTGTCACATTAGGGTAAAAAAATCTGATTTGTGTCATAATAGGGTAAAAAATCTGATTTGTGTCACATTAGAGTAAAAAATCAGATTTGTGTCACAATAGGATAAAAATCAGATTTGTGTCACAATAGGATAAAAAATCTGATTTGTGTCACATTAGGCAAAAAAAATCTGATTTGTGTCACAACAGGATAAAAAAAAACAGATTTGTGTCAAAGTAGGGTAAAAAATCTGATTTGTGTCACGGTAGGGTAAAAAATGATTTGTGTCACAGTAGGCTAAAAAATCTGATTTGTGTCACATTAGGCTAAAAAATCTGATTTGTGTCACATTAGGGTAAAAATCCTATTGTGACACAAATCTGATATTTTACTCTAATGTGACACAAATCAGATATTTAACTTAATGTGACACAAATCAGATTTTTTTAGCCTAATGTGACACAAATCAGATTTTTTACCCTATTATGACATAAATCAGATTTTTTACGCTACTTTCACACAAATCAGATTTATTTATCCTATTGTGACACAAATTAGATTTTTTATCCTAATGTGACACAAATCAGATTTTTTTTATCCTATTGTGAAACAATCAGATTTTTTTTACCCTATTATGACACAATTCTGATTTTTTACCTTAATGTGACACAAATCTGATTTTTTTATCCTTTTGTGACACAAATCTGATTTTTTATCCTATTCTGACACAAATCAGATTTTTTACTCTAATGTGACACAAATTAGATTTTTTATCCTAATGTAACACAAATAAAATTTTTTACCGTATTGTGACACAAATCAGATTTTTTACGCTACTTTGACACGAATCAGATTTTTTTTATCCTGTTGTGACACAAATCAGATTTTTTACGCTACTTTGACACAAATCTGATTTTTTATCCTGTTGTGACACAAATCAGATTTTTTGGCCTAATGTGACACAAAGCAGATTTTTTAGCCTAATGTGACACAAATCATTTTTAAAAAAATCTGATTTGTGTCACATTAGGATAAAAAAAATCTAATTTGTGTCACATTAGAGTAAAAAATTAGATTTGTGTCACATTAGGGTAAAAAAATCAGATTTGTGTCACATTAGGGTAAAAAAATCAGATTTGTGTCACATTAGGGTAAAAAAATCTGATTTGTGTCATATTAGGGTAAAAAATCTGATTTGTGTCACATTAGAGTAAAAAATCTGATTTGTGTCACAATAGGATAAAAAATCAGATTTGTGTCACAATAGGATAAAAAATCAGATTTGTGTCAAAGTAGGGTAAAAAATCTGATTTGCGTCACGGTAGGGTAAAAAATGATTTGTGCCACAGTAGGCTAAAATATCTGATTTGTGTCACATTAGGCTAAAAAATCTGATTTGTGTCACATTAGGGTAAAAATCCTATTGTGACACAAATCTGATATTTTACTCTAATGTGACACAAATCAGATATTTAACTTAATGTGACACAAATCAGATTTTTTACCCTATTATGACATAAATCAGATTTTTTACGCTACTTTGACACGAATCAGATTTTTTATCCTGTTGTGACACAAATCTGATTTTTTATCCTATTGTGACACAAATCTGATTTTTTTAGCCTATTGTGACACAAATCAGATTTTTTACTCTAATGTGACACAAATTAGATTTTTTATCCTAATGTGACACAAATCAGATTTTTTACCCTATTATGACATAAATCAGATTTTTTACGCTACTTTGACACGAATCAGATTTTTTATCCTGTTGTGACACAAATCTGATTTTTTATCCTATTGTGACACAAATCTGATTTTTTTAGCCTATTGTGACACAAATCAGATTTTTTACTCTAATGTGACACAAATTAGATTTTTTATCCTAATGTGACACAAATCAGATTTTTTTTATCCTATTGTGAAACAATCTGATTTTTTTACCCTATTATGACACAAATCTGATTTTTTATCCTTTTGTGACACAAATCTGATTTTTTAGCCTATTTGACACAAATCAGATTTTTTACTCTAATGTGACACAAATTAGATTTTTTATCCTAATGTGACACAAATAAAAATCTTTACCCTATTGTGACACAAATCCGATTTTTTACTCTAATGGGATACAAATCAGATTTTTTTATCCTAATGTGACACAAATCAGATTTTTGATCCTAGTGTGACACAAATCAGTTTTTCTATCCTACTGTGACACAAATCAGATATTTACCTTAATGTGACACAAATAAGACTTTTTATTCTATTGTGACACAGATCAGATTTTTACCCCCAATCAGACAAATCTGATCTGGAAAACTACTGAAAACAAATCTGACATCTTTGGGATTGGATCTGAATCACTTTCATATGTGGTCTTAGATCGGATATATATCTCATACACAGACATGTGACTTGGGCAGTGAGCACTGGCAGTGCAGTGCTAGCAATAGCTGCTAAAACAGATAAAGTGAGACATCAAGCTTTTTTTCTTTCTTATGGATCTCAACAAATACAGCTGACTAACTTCTTGCCATCCTCCAGAGCAAAACCCCAAGCATGTTTTTGCCAAAATCACATATACAGTATTGTTTGAAATAAATAAATGAGTTGTCACACAAATATGACATTTTTTAACCCAGCTGGCATGAGCAAAGATGTATCGATGTGTGTATACGTAGTGTCAGATAGTAATCACTTGTAATTATGACTGTGAATGAACACGTCATGACACGCAAATACGATCTGATCCAAACTTTGGAATTGAACAGTGCGGCTTGTAATGTCTACATAGCCATGCATATTTTCTATAGCTGGCTCATGGACACAAAAATTGAGGTGTTGGATATAGTTCTAAAATGCTAATTAATATGTTTGTTTATATAGTATATAGTTATACTAATGATTTATTCATTATTTAATACCTGAGCCATGCTCTCAATTAATTTTCATGATTTCCTGCAAATTTTCTGTGGTTTGCTTTTTTATTTTTTTTATTTTTTATTTTTTAACCCATTGTACAGGACTTAACTGCTTTTTGTTCAGGTCTGCTTTAATTTGTTCAGCCTGAAACTGAACTAAATATTTTCAGAACATGAGATCATTCTGAATCAAAATATGAAGAAATTTCCTAAAATTTGAGAAAAAAAAAACATACCCCTTATTTGGTCTGTTTACACAGCATTTCACTAGAGTTATTTTCTTTTAACTATATTAACTTTCGTATGCTATCATACTACTTATAGACCTTTTGCACGTGACATCACTCTGTCCACTTCTGTACAGCGGTCAACTTCTAAACAGTGATGCTAGTTCCATCATAGAAGCACTTTCAGCAAGAAAACACATCTCCATAACATTATATCCCCTTAAAGAACACTTTCTCTCCTTAGTAGTTGCTTCTAGGTTGTTCTGAATTGTCTCTGAACTTTCTGTGTTGTATTTCACAGCATGCTAACGCGAGATACAAAAGCTAACTAGGTTCTAACACAAGGTTGAATCACAAATCCCTCTCTAACCTCTGATCAAGAGCCCAACTTGGTATGTGGAACAAGGGATTCTACACAGAACATAATAATATTATCTGCACATTAAGCACGATGTAAACCATAGCATCATCTCATTTGCAACAGAAGCACTGAATGAGCTAACACTAATGCTAGCAAACGCTACCAAATCCAATAGGAATCACATACGTGTACACAATGTATTCATGCTATGATAAGAAATCAAACTTTTGTGAATTAATTTTCCTGTTAATCCTCTTCATATATTTTCAACCTGTTTCCATTTTGAATGTGTTGCGAAATTCACCAACATATGAAAATAATCAGCAGAATAGAGGGTCTCAATTGCTAGTTTACTACTACCTGTCTGTCTGACACAGGATCAGGTAATCTTCCTGTTACTTTGTTTTCGGCTCAGAAATACACCTCTAACGTACTTATCCAAGAAAACATATAGTTGCTTAATGTCGGTTAATGGTGCTTCTGCCGTCTGCTGCTGTGACTGATGTCATGGCAGTCACATGTCTGCAAAAGGTCAATATGGCAATGCATCTCATGCTTTGCCTCTGGATGTCTATAAAAAAAATCCCCCTCTTTGTTTCCCCAGCTGTCCATAGAATATGGGAATGCTCTTTATTGTTGATAGTTGCGGATGTACCCCTTATGCCCTCTCATGTAGCCTGCCTTGGGGTCAGTGATACAACCACATATTTACTTTGCTTTCACTCAAGGCACTGGCTTAGAACTTATATACCTCTTTGTGCTGTGAATAAACCAGAGAACATTCCGAAAACCCCATCGTGCACGTGTTTAAATGTACAGTATAGTATCTCTCCAGATCAGCAAGCTTGTCGAAGCACAGTGGACAGATCTATTGGTTCATTCATCTAATTTTAAACTAATCAGTTAGTCTACTCATGGTTCAAATGAGACCATGATTTATACTTAAATCATGACACTAGATATATTAGGTTAGAATTGTAATATGAATTAAACAGTTTTTATTCTAGTAGAATAATCGATAGCATCTTTATAATAAAGATCAAACAATAAGCACTTTCTAACTCTATAGTATCCAGCTGCAAAAAAGGATTTTTTTTTTATATGGTGTTACTTCAATGAGAATGGGTTCTCTTTCAAGTCTGGTTCCTCTCAAGGAGTCTGTCTCATGTCTTCTCATGGAGTTTTTCCCTGCCACTGTTGGGTCTGGCTTGCTCAGTAGGAAGAAATCTAAATATTTACTGATATCTGTAAAGTTTCTTTGTGACAATGTCCAATGTTCAAGGTTGAAATGAACTTAACGTTTGGACAACTGTATAGTTATTGTCTCAAATATTAACCTAAGGTGTGCAATACTAAGTCTAAGTCTAAAGTCTAAGTCACTATAATTTTTAGAAACACACTCATCATCTATACCGCTTAATCCTGTATTCAGAGTCATGGAGGGCCTGGAGTCTATCCCAGGATAATTAGGGAACAAGGCGGGGTACACACAACCTATGGGCAATATTAGCCTAATCTGCATATCTTTGGACTGTTGAAGGAAACCGGAGGTGGGAATCGAACCCCCGATTTTGGAGGTGATGGGCAACAGTGCTAACCACTACACTACCGAGCCATCTGGATTGATTGATTTATTGTAATATTTAACACAATAAGCACAAAATCATCTTCAATTACGAAAAAAAAAAGTTTCTTCTTCAGCTGCTAATCTGCTTAATATAGTTGACTGAGCTGATGTTTGCATAGTTAGCAGTGCACAAGTAATTACGTGTTTGCTTGCTTATCTGCACATAACGGTATAGCTGCACATGCACTGTTCAAATGACTGAACTGTACAGTAATAAACACGGATGGACGCCAAACGGATAAATCATCAAACCAAAGCGCTGTTATTTCTCGTGGCTTTACAGGGTTTTACAGGGTTGAAAGAGCATAGTCAAAGCCAGAATCCTTCTAGTAATATCTGTCTGCTCAGCGGCCATCTTGGCAAAACTCCCGGGCAGTTATTTTAAGTGTTACAAGACCAGGCTAATGTTTACTTGAACTGGAAGAGACCTATGTAGTGGAAACCGAATGACCGGTTGAACTTTGGCTCAAATATACTTATTCATTTGCATTTTCAGCCACATATTATTCATCTAATTGTACAGACAGAGAATCTTTTTCAGAGATGACAGAGCGTTTATTATAAGGGCACTCTTTCACCTTTACCATAATTGCTGCTTGAACAGGTTGACATCAAAATAAATCCAGTTTTGAGGTAAAAAAAAAAATCGATTTTGAAGTTTAGATGGCACAGTGGTGTAGAGGTTAGCACTGTCGCCTTGCACCTCCAGTGTCCGGGTTCGATTCCTGTCTCGATGTGCATGGAGTTTGCATGTTCTCCCCATGCTTGATGGGTTTCCTCCGGGTACTCCGGTTTCCCCCCACAGTCCAAAAACATGAAGATTAGACAAACTGGTGTTCCTCAAGTTGCCTGTAGTGTGTGTGTGAGCAAGAAGTGTTGCAACATTTTACAGACTAGCCATAACTCTTTAATTAAATCATATCCATAATTGATATGAGTTATTGGCTGGTGTCAAGAGAGGATAAAAAAAAGAACATAATGAAGAATATTTAAGGGAATGGTACTGGGTTATTTATTTGTGTGATCAAGCAATACATAAAAGGACAGAAAAGGATTGTGGGAAAGCTAAAGGCCGTATGACGAACAGGGGAGATATTTTTTAAGACACCAATTAAGTTTTGATTTCAAGCATGCAGAGAGAACAAGAGCACGAGAGAAAGAGAGTAAGCTAATCCTTAATGTTATTCAAGTGTAAAGACTTTGTTAAAATGTTTAAAGTGTGATTTGAGGTTTTTTTTTGTTGTTGTTGCTGCTGCTGCTTCCTTCTTCCTTCTTTTTTATTTTATTTTTATTAAACCAAACTTTGTGTTTGAAGTCAGGACGTGTTTTTAAAAAAAATTTATTTCATTTTGTTTTTTAGGAATGTCCACCCCGGCTCTCGGTGTGGTGCTCCTCTTGACTGTCTCCTGCATTTAATTGTGTATCGCCGCTGTCTTCTCTCTACTCTCTCCGTGTGTGCATGTGTAAAAGAAAGAAGAGAGGAGTGTAAAAGCGATTGGGAGAGGCTCTGTATGATATGCACATTTAATAAGCCCTATTAAAATCAAGTGGCAGTTCCTCACAAGACGAAAAAAAAAAAAGTTGGTTGCTGTTTAATAGTTTGACCGCAAGCTTATATAAGCCTTTTAATTCGGCTGGGCTCCTGTGCTGGTTTCTTTCGAGGCAGTGCCGGGAGAGAACTCTCCTTTGCTCTGCTGAGAGGCACGCAACAGCAATTATTGGTTCTCTGGAGTCTTAATTAGCTAGCCGAGTCGACCTAGAGATGCGGGCGATGGAGGACCGTGCACGCCTCGGTCAACAGCCAAACAAAAATAGATAAAGAAAAGAGTATGGGTCCAATTAATGGCCAACTTCAAATGAGCAGTGAGAGTGCCAGACATGTATGACAGGGATGCCACTTTCTCTCTCTCTCTCTCTCTCTCTCTCTAGACACATCTATGGAACAATGAGCAAAATCCATGCAGTTATTCCCTACATACTTGCAGTAGTAATGACACGATATTGTAAATAAACTAAAGGTATGATCACCTATTTACAGATTTTTTTGCCAGTGGCTTCACATGTGTCAAAGAAAGCGTCCTGTTAGGTCAGTAAACGTTGTGTAGTAGAAAAACTAGCTAGTGCTGTGAATAATAATAAATAAATAAATAAATAAATATTGAGGCGATGGAAACCCTTTTTGACATAGGGGTGGCATAATTGGACAGGAGGTACTGCAGTGTTGCTGCCTCACCGCTCCAGAGTCCAGGGTTTGATCCTGGGCTCAGGCTATCGTCTGTGTCGACTCTCTCATGTCCTCCCTGTGTCCATGTGGACTTTCTCCTCTCACCTCCTCACATATTAGGTAGATGCGATACTTTAAATTGCCCCTAGGTGTGTCATGGCCCAAATGGACAGTCCATGCCTTTATGGGGCATGCTTTGTACACAGTCTTGTCATACTGGAACAGGTTGACACCTATTAGTTCCAGTATAGAGGAATTGTAAGGCTTCAGCATATCAAGTCATTCTATACAAATTTTGGACGTGACAACAAACATTTTGGAATTGAACGACATATTGTGGTGATGCTCGGATGTAAAGAAACGTATTGTATATCTGGACTATATGTCTATAGGTATAGTGTAATGGCAATCCTTGTATTGATCGAAACATCTGCATCGGCACATGGATTTGGACCAGATGTGGACGTAAATTACGTAAAACTGGAATGTCATTTTTAATTTATATATATATATATATATATATATATATATATATATATATATATATATACAAATATATACAGGAAGATATATATCTTCCTGGAGACACTTGAAAACAAAACAAACAAACAAAAAAACAAAAAAACACCTACCATTAAGAATTTACTATGCTATCTATCTATATGCTGCTAGCCACTAATCAAAATAGGGTCCCTTTATCTAGTATGTCTGTACAATCTTTCATTAGCTCAAGAAATACTGGACACTCAAGAGTTTCGGTTAGCCTGCTGAAACAAACGAGTGGAAATAAAAATAAAAAATAAAACAACAACAACAAAAGTGCTCACCCTATCATCGGGAGATCACAAGTTCGATTCCTGGGTGATGCTGTAACCTCTCGCAGCCGGAGGTCTAGAGAGAGCTGATTGGCCGAGCTCTCTCAGAGGGGAGGGATGAGAGGTACTTAGTGCTCCCACATTAATCACGGCTCTACAGCCAATCAGGGGTGTTTGTGAGCTCACGCAAGCGGAAGGAGCGGATAGGTGCATGAATGAGCAGCTCGAAAAGATTCGGTCGGCTGGCGTCACATGGTTTGGAGGAAACACGTGATAGTCTTCGGCCCTCCCGACTGAGTGGTAGTAGTAGCCTTAATGTGGGAGCCCCCTAGTGACGGGGAGGAATTTGACACGACTAAATTAGGGAGAAAATTGGGGAAAAATTCAACAAAAGAAGAAAAAAAAAGGATGAATGGTCACTTTTTGTATACTGTATGTCTTTGTATTTGTGTGGTGATGCATTTAAATCATCCTTTTTAAACTAGACCTAGTTTTGGACACGTTTCTGATGAGACTTCATAAACTACAAGGAGTGTTCAAGTCGAACCGGAACCTGTGATGAACTTTCTCGTAAATGAAGGCGATTGATATTTACAGAAGACTTCAAATACAGTACAGTGATGAGACACAGAGCCTCAGTAAAACATTTAAATGGTCCATGCATCCATCTATGAGTCTCTGTAGTCCAAATAGGGCGCGTGGAGGTCAGTGGGGACCATTGTATTTATCCCCATTTTTCCAACCGTGGTAGTACCTCCGGACAACATTCACACATATTTGAATGGTGCAAACGTTTTACAAGAGACCAAACGTCCACGAATGATGATCCCGGTTGAGCCGACTGCAGTCAACCCTGTGGACATTCAGCTAGTGAAATGCCTGATCCTTGAAAATCAATAGATCAAACATATGGGAAATGTACACACACTCATTGACCAACACCCCTGCACATTAAAGGAACTCGCCTGGGAGTTCCATCCACCGTATAGTCCTGACCTCGCTCGAGACCATCTCCACATTTGGGCAATCAAAGAAGTTCCTGGGAGGCCAGCGTTTCAGACATGAAGCAGGCAATCTGAGCAAACCTTCTACCATGATGGTATCCAAGCAGTAGTGAAACGCTGGGATGAGTGCATTAGTGTACAATAGCTGGACATATATAAAGGGAATTTTTTTCTCTCATAACGGTGTTCTGCACGAAATCAAAAATCCCAGTTTGACTTGAACGCCCCTCATACTTTATATTTTATCCAAAACCAAAAAAACCCTGGATACGTGCCGAACACGTCAGGGAGGAACTGCACCGTCGGGGTTCATCTGGCACTGTTTTAAGCAGCGATGATGCTAACAGTGTAGCTCTTGCTATCAACATTCTTTCCTGCCACGTTTTTAGGCGTGCCTCTAATGACACTGATGTTCCATCAGCTCCGAGAAGTTGTGCTAATGATAAAGAGAGGAATGGTGCTAATGAAGCCAAGGGATGGCAAGAGGCACCAGGTGATGATGAGTGTGATGAGTGTGATTCCTGTCTCTCCCTTCGGTAGGCTTGTCAGATTAGCATTAGCATACAGCTTCTTGTTTGCCCTAATACGGTATGATCCTGAAGACATGCCTTCTTTTTTAGCTTATGGATCCTTTAGATTAAAATGTATGAATGTTTTGCACATATGTTAATAATTTGCCCTTTATTCGTAGACCAACGGTAATGCTGTTTCTTAGCTTGCATAGCGCGCATGTGTTTATTGGTATGTGTATGCGCCGGGCACGTTGCCAGGTTCTAAGTGACAGCACCCTCCCTCGTTGGCGCATCTCTGTCTCAAAGACTAATGGCACACAGAGAATCAATTACCACCCCATGCTGGTGCCATGCCAGAGTGAAGGGGACCTAAATACATTAACCTCTACCATCCCAGGCTGGAGTGTACATCCCACACAAATACGCAGCTATGCAGGATTAAGGAGACCGACGCTGTCTTGCTGTTTTACACAGAGGAGGGCTGGACACTCTCGCATGCACACTCATTCCCTGTCAGCGGCAATGTCCTTGTCCTTCTTCGTTCCGCCAGAGCTCCGTCATCAAGCCCTGTGGGACACCGCTAGCTGAATAGGGCATTCCTGACGTTCCATAGACACCGCAGCCGCACCCCTTCATTAGACCAGAGGGGGGAGAAGGAACCCCATGGGGTTTTGGAACGGAATACGAGTGGAAGTGTAGGCTGGTAAGGTGGAGTGGAGGAAGCTGAGGAGGTGTATCACTGCAGGAAGCTAGGGGATTGATATGTATGTGCGAGTGTGTTTGTGAGTCTGTTTGTGTCTGCATGTGTGACAATATATGAAAGTATGTGTCTGTGTGTATGTGTGAAGGAAGAAAATTCACAAGAAAGGATTCTATTGTGGAACTTCAGATGGTTTCCGCCTTTGTTCATGTATAAAGCTTTTGAGTTTCAAAGGCACACGCGTGCACACAAACGCACACACACAGGCGCGCACACAAACACACACACATACACACACCGAGTTCTTAAAGCAATGGAGCGATGGGATTCAGAATGGAGGGCAAGCAATATTTCATTCCCTCTCTCCTTCGATCTTAAATGCTCTTTTCAAATTATCCATCAAACAGATGAGAATTTCCCTTCTTCATCCACTTTGTACTGCCTGCGGAAAGAGAGATAGCGAAAATGAGAAAGAGATTGGGACGGAGAAGGAAATGGCTAGGAACACACTAGATATTTAGATGGTGTTAATCTACGTTCTTCTTGTATGGTGAAATGGAAACCTAAATGCCCACGATGGTTGGGATGTACTGTACAGTTACTGAATACAAATCTGTTCTTCTGATCTTCTGAAAAGTGTTTAAAACAGATGCAAATGTATATACTATAGTCTACTATGGTAAACTAAAATACATACCATAATATACAGTACAGTAGTATCACCATGGTACTTAATATATTATCATGGTAGACTCTGTAGGATTTCATCAAGTACCAGGTTAGGTACGGTGGCACTTCAGTGGGTACCGTGGTAGTACTATGGCGTGCAACACTGTACTTTGAGGAATACCATGGTACTTCTTGGGAAGCATTTACATTTACATGTTACATTTACAATTACAAAAGTGCTTTGAAGTTTCGGATAAATCCTTACACAAGTTACTAGGGTACGGATTAAGCACCATCAGTCAAACACTGTTAGGAAGGATTTTTTTTTTTCGTGAGGGTTGTACATAATAGACCATATTAGAAAAAAATGGTAGTACATACTACTGGAAGGATATACAGTAGTGCAGGTACCATATTAGACACTTCTGAACTTTGGTAGCCACTGTGCCATAGTATTCACCAAAGTATAGTGGTACCCACTGAAGTGCCACAGTACCTACCCTGGTACTCAATGACATCCTATGGTGTCTACCATGGTACTATCTATAGTATCACGGTAAAACTATGGTAGGTATATTATGGTATGTATTTTAATTTACCAAAGCATCATGTATTAACCGTAAAATCGCACTGCAGAGGTTACTATATGAATATGACCATATTTTCACCATAAACCTGTGTAATTTATTTTTGACAGTATCATGGTACATGTTCCATTGTTCCATACTACACTACATGGTAGAACCATATTATAGTACATGTACATTTACTATATCAGTACTGTGGTACTGGCAAAAAAAACCCTGGTAAAGTTTCAATTGGACTACCATGTTACCTATAACATGGTGAAATATGGGTAATCATGGCTGAAATGGTTTTAATTAGGCTGTGGGTTTGTGTATATTTTGAGTAATAGAACTGAATATATTATTTAAATATTTTTTAGTTTTCATTGAAGGAAAACAATATAATAATAATAATAATAATAATAATAATAATAAACAGAACAATAAACTTCCAGACTAGGCCACACCCACTTCCAGCTTAAATCTGTCTACAGATATGAATATTTGGAGCACTAGACAAATGCAGATACAGATAGCAGGGGTTGTAGTACTGAGACGTACTGTATTTATATAAGTTTTGGCTTGAGCGGTTTCTTATCCTTTGAAGCAGGAAGATGGCTGCAGCTTATAAAAGTCTTGAGCCCTCTCATTGCTTTATATTTTGCTTCCAAATACCCAGACCTTCTTGTATTTTTTTAAGTAGTCATGAGGAATAGTTCTCCAGGCTTCTTGAAAGACTTTTTTTGTCTCTCACTATTTTCAGTCCAGTTCCTGTACCTGAGCAGTCTCAAAGGAATGTGTTTTGTTCCTCACGCCACACAGTGACCTATGAATCATTTAAGCATTACAAAAAAACATCTAATTTAAGACATAAACCAGTGAGAAACAGGTGTCGATAATGATGACAGATGACCAGACCGGTGATTAGTATACTGGTGATGCTGAGTGGCTGGAACCAACAAGAGGGGAAATGAGGCTGCTGCTGAGATCATATATAAATCATATCTTTAGGCACTTTGCAGCCTGTCGCAAGACATAAGGTATGGCTCAAGATTTTTGCACTGTACGTATGTCTCAGAGGTCACCTAAAACGTGTCTAGTCGAAATACCCCTCAGATAATGAATGCATCTACCTCTGTTTCACTTTTTTCCCCGAACACACCGTATCAGTGTCTACTGTATATAAAAGAAATAAGCTTACTCATCATCTATATTGCTTAATCCTGTATTCAGGGTCACGGGGGGCCTGGAGCCTATCTCAGGAGACTTAGGGCACAAGGCGGGGTACACCCTGGACAGGGTGCCAATCCATCAGAGGGCACACACACACTCCAGCCAATTTGGGAATGCTAATAAACCGAACCAACATGTTTTTGAACCCTGAAGAAACCCACCATGCTTGGGGAGAACATACAAATTCCATGCAGACAGAGACGGGAATCGAACCCAGACCCTGGAGGTGCAAGGCGACAGTGTTAATCACTACACCACCATGCCACCAGAAATAAGAATGTATGAGAAAAGCAGAGCTGAGCAATATACCCGGGGGGGGGGGGGGGATTTCTTATATGAGGTCACATGAGATGGAAAATCTTATAGGCTCATATGAAAACAGAAAAGGTTTTTTGTTTGTTTGTTTGTTTGTTTGGTTATAAACACTATAGACCCATTTTAATTGGATGTCTAAAAATGACAAATTTAAAAATAAGCAGGAAGGCGAGGCAAAGTGAGCCATTCTCACTTTCCAAGAACGGAGGAGCTAAATAGAAATTCATCCACAAATATTTCCATTTCCTCAAAACCACTGGTATAACGAGCCAAAAGGAAAATAATTAAGTATTGGATATTGTGCGGAGGATTACATGGAGGAAACTATTCGGAATAGTTTCCTAAATTGTTTATGTTCGGAGAGTGCGCATTTTTACAGCAAGGCACAAGTCGGTGTAGTGTCCTTCTATAGAACCGAATTCAATCGGCTGCGATGTTTATTTGAGGCGAGACAAACATAAACGTGAGGAACCAGAACGCGTCAGGTGCAGGATGTCTCCATCTCCTCCTCCCTTATAATGTCCTGAGAGGCCTAATCCTGGACCAGTAGCGCTCTGCTCTTCGAACAGGGGTGTCTTGCTTTAATCCTGTCCTGGAACGGCGCCATTTGCGGATCGGCGACTTCATGACGCTGTGTAAATGTGTAAACAAGGAAACGGATGTGTTCGTGCAGGTATTGAGATTTACCAGCAGGCTTGCTGTTGATGTGTGTGTGTGTGTGACACACGCAATAATCACCCCGGCGCGGGAGTTTTTTTTTTTTTCGGGGGCCAGCAGTTTCGGGAAACGGATGGCCGTTTGCAACAAATTAGCGGTCCTGTGGCTTGTGGCTGTGGAAGGAGAGAAGAAATAATAAACAAAAAAAAAAAGGAAAAAAAAAACAAGTCTGTGGTGTTACACAAGATTCCAGCGGTCCGAGCACATCGCCGGAGTCAGCTGCACGAGAGCATGTGCGCGCCTACACGTGCACGTGTGCAGTCCTCTTACACAAATAAAAAAATTCAGCACGACGTATCTTTAATCTTTAACCAAACTCGATTAAGAACCACATATATTGTACTGTAGACAGAGGCCTGATCCTTGAACCTACTCAGTCTGAATCTTTCAATACACTGTTTGTTCATTAGTGAGTCGGAGCTTCCTCCGCGTGCCCGTACTTGCTCACCAGTGAGCGCGGCATCACGTCCTGATCAAGCTGCCCAACTTTCAGAAAGTATGTTCACTATGCAGATTGTGGTTCTTGTTGTTATGCAGGAGTCTTTGACTCTACTTGTGTGTGTGTATGTGTGTGTGTCACTGTACGAAGACTAATCATTAAGTTTGCTTAAGCGCATGTGTGTGTGTGTGTGTGTGTGGTTGGACCTCACCCCGGGGGACAGGCAGCATACTGGCAGTGTACATCCATCATAAAGCTGGAGAATTTTAATATGCATGATGTGTGTGTGTGTGTGTTTGTACTCAGACTTCAATAAGTTTATGTGTGAGTGTTTTTGTGTTTGTGTGTGTGAGAGAGTGTGTGCGTTGGAGCGTGCTGTAGAACCCCACCCTGGGGACAACACAGCGGCATCTCGTTTCACATGAAAAGCAAGAGACTTACAGGGAAGTTGTGTGCGTGGGTGTGTGTATCCATATATATGTGTGTGTGTGTGTGTGTGTGTGTGTGCTTTTTTTTCCTCCCTCTTGCCTCTTGCCTCTACCCCAACAACCCCTCCAAATAAATAAGAATTTTTGATTACAGTAACAAGCACATAAATAATGCAGGTGCACAGACGATGAAGAGCGCTTGAAAGACGGCCCCTTTTAACCTTTTCTTTCCAGCACTGGAGGAGGAAAAGGCTGTCGACAACCGGGGTGCGTTCTCACCCTCCTTCTTTCTCAACCCCTTCCTCTGCTGGAGGAGAGGGGCCACGATGAGACAGACAGAGGGTGGGTGAAGAGCATGTTGCGAAATCCCAGGATTGCTTGTGTATTATCTCACCATGTCTGGGGTTTTTTTTATTTTTATTTATTATTTTTTTTGGTGGTATGATTATGACAACTTAATGCCACACACACACACACACACACACACACACACACACACACACACACACACACACACACACCAGATTTGGGCAGCCATGCATGATTGGAAGCAGACACATACAGTAATGATGCATGTATTTATTAACTGCTGCAACAAAATGCGAAAAAGGCACGAGGAACATGAAAGCTTGAGCCGGAAGAAAAAAAAGGATCATCCCAGGACAAAAGTGAATGGCAGAATCCGAAAACCTGCTTGCTAATGCATGTCTGTGGAGCACAATGCTTAAAGTGTGTTGCATTCCGTTTTCCCTGCTCATAAGCATACACACACACACACACACACACACACACCCGCATGCTCGCGCTAGACACTTGAGGCAATTTGGCGCCTCCTCAAATCCCATTCCCCAGTACAAAGAGGCATTGTAGTTAGTATCGTTAATGAGCTCAATATGCCCTCCTCAGGAATGTGTGAAAATAGGGGCCCAAGCGGTATGAGTGTGTATGTGTGTCCCGATTCCCACACTCTTAAAGGAACTGCACACGCGCGAGCACGCACTCCCACCTCAACCCACCCAGACACAAATCATGACTGGCATACAGATGCACGCAGGACGTGATGGGGTTGGGTGGGTGGTGATGGTGGTGGTGGTGGGGGGCGGCTAAGAGTGGCACAGAATGGCACAGCAGCAGGCATTCTGGCATCGGCCCAGAGTGTCTAACGGTCCCCACTCATGAAGACACACAAAGACAGATGGTCTTGAAGGGTAGGGCCACCTCGGCGGAGTTTGTAAGTTGAGCCGCTTGAGTTCCTAATGAAGAAGATGGATAAAAGAAAGAAACAAAGAAAGAAAGAAAGAAAGGCAGGGGCATATAGGATTACGCTCATACATATTGTATGTACATATTTCAATTTTAAGTGTCTACATACTGTAGGGTTTGTATTTTCCTAAAAAGAAATAAATTAAAAAAGGAGAGAGAGAGAGAGAGAGAGAGAGAGAGAGAGAGAGAGAGAAGGTTTTGAAGTGTTTTATTCCTCTTACACCCCTGCAATATGATGATTCCATTTCGTTACATTTATTAAAGAATGTTGTCGTTTTTGTCTCTTTGAAGTAACATTTATTGTTGTGAAACATCCACAAAATAACTATAAACATCTCTCTCTTTTTCTTTCACTCTCTCTCTCTGTCTCTATCTCTCTCTGTCTCTTTCTTTCACTCTGTCTCTCTCTCTCTGTTCCTCAGACAAAAAAAATTTGAGCTTCTCATGTTACCGAGAAACCACAAAGCAGAAAAGTCCTCTATCCTGAGGACTTTCTCCATGGCAGAATACTATAAAGGAACGGCCGACTTTCAAGTCGTGGTTGTGGAGCCTCTTTTCATAAATGTGAAATAAACCTTGACTATAGATCATTTTCATTTGTTTAAATAAAACCGCTTGATACGATGTACTTAATGTTAGACTTTAAGGCTTTAATTTGTTATATAAATCTCATTTGAGTTGCTATAGAAACCATATGTTCTAGGATATTGTCAGAATTATACTGTTTATATATATACACTGTATATCCATCCATCCTCTGTAACCTCTGTAATCCAACTAGGGACCATGGAAGCCACGACCGTGGTTTTACGACTGTGGCAGGACAGCCAGTCAACATATACTGACAATATAAAACAACTAGAAGTCTTGTGATAAACATATGCGCATACAATCCTGATGGAATTATATACACCTTCTACGGCAAGGTGTTTACATAACGCGGTGTTATACACTCAAGTCACAGTCTCGTCTGTCGAAACTGCTGGAGACGAAAGTCCCTCAGGACCTACGAGGAACCAGTCTGAACTTTCACTATCGCTCTTCCTCTCCCTCCCCTCAGGCCTGTTCACCTCAATCCACCCCAAACACCTGCCACACACACAAAGAGACAAAGAGAGAGAGAGAACGAGATGACAGTGGGAGTTTACTTCACCTCCACACATCTGCACAACGGACCAGCTCCGGCATCTGCATGCTTGTATACCGCATACACATACTAAAGCCACACGTACACACTTATCTTCGGTTTTTATTTCCCTTATTATTCATGCATATAAACTAATATCAGCAACAACAAAAAAAAGAAATGCTAGCGGTGCAGAGGGAGCTAGCGATCATTCTCTGCCTTGTCTCCTCCACCCATCTGAACGAACCATTTACCGCAAGTTCGAGTTTCTTTTACAGTTTCCCTCCGTTCTCACGCATGTGGCTTCTTCATCCTCCTCCTTCTCCTCCCTGATCCTTAAATAGGCTCTGGGTTATGAAGGAATTTCACTTTTAAAAGGGAATATCTAAAAGCCAAAGCCGTTCAGTTTCCGTTTTGCTTTGGGTTTTGATTTTTTACGAGACATCTCTGGTTCTCCCCTTTTTATGTTCGCTGCAACTTTCCCTCCTCTCTGTGTTCTCTTGCCCAGTTCTTTCTGTTTTTTGGGAGGACTTGTCCAACCGTTAAAGCGTTTCATCTGTTCAGCCAATTGATGTCGGTTAATTTAGCGTAAAACGAGGCAGCGATGGCAGAGGCATCAGAAGGGGCCCTAATGTTAGGGGCCCACACCGTGCAATCATGACGGGGGGGGGGGGGGGGGGACGGAGCATTTTGACGCACACAATGCACAAAGCAAGGGCTGAAGTACTGGGTGAAAGAGATAGTGGTGTATAATTACAGGGTCTAGAGTTGTGTGTGTGGGGGGATCGTGTTGGTGCAGGTTGCTATCAGTGTTCGTTTATTGTGTTATAGCTATACAGGCATGTGATAGCGCTTATTATTTGCAGCCTTATCAAGAGTGCTGGGTGGTGGTAGTGTAGAAGTTACTTAGTTAGAAGGATGAGGGGTGTTCAAGTCAAAGTGGGACTTCCTAAACAACAGTAAAAACTGTTGATGGACTTTTTGGCTGTTCCACTTGAGGGGTCGCCACAGCGGACCATCGGATCTGTACACCAGTTTGGCACAGATGTTACGCCAGATGCCCTTCCTGACGCAACCCTCCCATTATATCCTGGCTTGGGACCGGAACTGCATCCAGTGGCTGAGGTTTGGGCTTTGAGTGGGAATTGAACCCGAGCGTTCCACATGACAAGCGAAAAACGTACCACTGAGCCATCGACACTACACTAATACAACTACCCCATCGTTTCACTAGTGCTTGGATACCATCAAGGTTTTCTCAGGTTTTGATCAGACTGACTGCCTCACGTATGAAACACTGGCCTCCCAGGAACTCCTTTAATGGCCCAATCATGTAGAAATGCCTTGGAATAAGGTCAGGACTGTCCTATATCAAGGATTAGACTTTTCCTCTTTTTAATAATTCCACCATGGCTGGAATCTTTCACGGAAGGCCTTCTTTAAGACGTTTGCGCCATTTAAATCTTTTACTGTGGCTAAGAGTCTCATTACCGTACTGTGCTTGATGTCTTCTGTAAATGTCAGTTTTACAGAATCGGTTTTACACCTTCTTTTTTTTGAGAAAGTCCCTGTTTTTGTCTTAAACATCTCATCTACAACTAATTAAATAATAACGTATCCAAAGTTAACTCATAATAGTTTTTTTTATAGCTTTAAACCCCCCTTTGTTTTACTCCTCTTAGAAGGCATACATTCTTATATGATGTCACAATAGGGGAGAAATCCCCCATCGGCCAATACAAAAAGAAGAAAAGACAGAAATCAGTGGACAACCAACTGGAAGTCTAAAAATGATTAAATGGAGAATTTTGCACAATAGGTTCCCTTTAAAGGTTGAGTATTTTGCCTTACTTTGTCAAAGAAATCACAACCGCACCACCAATAGCTGTAAAAAAACACCCACATACACACACACACTGAATGGTTAAAAGAAGTGAAGCTGATATGTTGTGATGAAACATGCTTATGGCATGTTTACCAGTAATAGAAAAAGCTTATGTGAAAAATATAGTCACTGGTGTAATGAATGTGAACAAGGTGGATTATTTACTCATGAATCTCTTTTTGTTCCAAACTGACTGAATCCAAAAGTGGACAAAAATGTGCAAACTTTTTTTTTTTACCAAATGAAAGTTATATCTTTTATTTCTTTCCTGTGTTCGAAGGAAACATGGCATGAACCCAGTACAGCATTTCAGTTTTGAATTCATGAATGCAGCTGCCTGTCTGGCTTTAAGAGCGTGTCTAATAATTTACCCCGCATCAGTGTGATATAATGCACTGCTTAAGCTTAATAGTTTCACCGTCAAGCACTTGACGTATTAGATTTTACCTCTTCCATCTAATACCATCACCGGTAATGCATGTTATCAAGAGAAAAAAAATAATAAAGCCACCTTATACATTAAACAGACCGCGACAGAGCTGAAGCACAGAAAGCGGACAGATTATAAATGGAACAGAGGGTTTTTGTGACAAAAGTGATATACGGTTTCTCAGATAAATACAGTCACTTTCATGTGGCTGCTAATTTTGTGAGTCTAATTGGATTACATTTGGTTGCCAAGAATACCCAAACTTCAAGAGTCTGTCGTATGCCAGTAATTTATCCCTTGTGTGTGTGTGTGTGTGTGTGTGTGTGTGTGTGTGTGTGTGTGTGTGTGTGTGTGTGTGTGTGTGTGTGTGTGTGTGTGTGTGTGTAGGCGTGAGAGAGAGAGAGAGAGACAGAAAGAGACATCTAAAGCGAAAAGATAGACATCTCATTATGCTTTTATGTGCTGCTAAGTGCCGTGGGTCTGCTGGCTGGTCACATGGTGTGAGGCAGAGAACTTCAATGATTTAGCGAGCCATTGTCCCTTAGGCGGTTTACGCTCCCCAACGTTAATTAATTTCTCCCTCGTCACTTCCCCGCAGCCAGCTCGTCTGTTCCGTTCAAGGTAGCGTCTAATGTGGCTCTTTCTGATTTTTTCTTTAGGAAAAAAAAGGGAGAGAGAGACCCTGTCTCGGGTCTGGGAAGACAAGAGCAGTGTGTGATAAAAGATGAAAAATGTAACCTCTGTCCTGATGATACAGGAGATACAGTTTTT
>JAAGKR010001835.1:0-111901 GCA_011419295.1 Clarias macrocephalus
GTGTGTGTGTGTGTGTGTGTGTGTGTGTGTGTGTGTGTGTGTGTGTGTGTGTGTGTGTGTGTGTGTGTGTGTGTGTGTGTGTGTGTGTGTGGTTGATGTTAATATGATGTGTCAGTGGTCCCATCGGATAACCTATCAGTGTTTGCACACCTTGATCCTGTTTTTATTTCTTCATTTTTTTTTAAACCCAGTAATCTTTCTTTGTTTATCCTCTCACCATTTTTTTTCTCAGTGCCTGTTTCCACAGCGCACACACACACACACACACACACACACACACACACACACACACACACACACACACACAAAGAGCAACAAAGAGGATTACGTGTGTTAGCTTGATGGATTTTCTATTTTGTCTTTTTTCCATTGAGGAGTTTATATTGTTTTGTAATATTTTAATAAAATGTTAAGTAGGATAGATGCCAGAATGAACATAACTGACATGTTATAATTTTGAAACTTTAAACTTGATTTAGATTTGTGTCTTACTGTAAATAGCATGATGCACATGATTTATTGGAAATGTCATTATGCATTCATTAACTATTAGTATTTACTCTTATTTGTTAAGTGACTGCAGTAAACTAATAGGGAAAGTCAGTAATGAATACAATTAGAAATATATACAGTAGCTAAACTCACCAAGACTTGGAGTCAAAGGGTGCTTTCATACTGCAGACTCTGACCCAGATCCGAGAAAACTTGACCCCATAGTCTGGAACATTTGTGAAATGTGAACACTGTTCCACTTGAAACGTTGGCCTTCAGCATGGTACAGTGTTTGAACCAGATATTAAAGCCAACTGTAATTGAACATGGAAGTCGACCCATGTTTATAATGCAGCATCAACATTATAATAATGCTTTATCTCCTCCGACATCTTAACATCACACGCTGGTCTCGCCCTGGACAGGAAGGCATACACGCGAGTTGCTTTTGACATTTTCTCCATAATACAAATAGTCGGCCAAAACGCAGTATTGGCGCTGATTTTTTTGTGTGTTAAATGTTATACATATAAATGTGTGTGCCAAAGAAGCTACCTCTGAAATTTATGCAACATGGATGTGACCAATCATGCTTCCCTAAAAAATTTGAAGTTGCTAACTTCGGTCGTTTTGGAGAGATGATTATACAGTATGTGCCCAAAAATGGCCATTTTTTCAGAGTTATACTGTCTCGCTTCAAACTGTAATTTGCATTAAAATGCTAATTATTTATATTTCTTCATGAGTATTGATGCTAAAATTGTGTAAGCTTCTAGAAGCATATGACCTGTTAAAAAATGTTGCTTCAATTAAAGCATTCTGGGCAAAATTGAGGATTGTTCCCCCCAAAAAAATCTGTAATCATGTTTTGGCCGAGGATTAGACAAAGTGTAAAGCCTGACTTCCTTGTGCTCTTTTCCTCCATGCGTTAATGGTGGCTCAACCATCTTGCTGTATCGGAGAGTACGCAAGTATACTCGGGTGTGGAACGATAATAACAATCAGAAAGCTGGCCAGTGGGGGAGAACGGGAGGGGGCGGGAGGAGGGGGGGAGCAATCATACCCGGGCATGGTGGAAAGCAATCATGCCTAGTGTGAAAGCAGTCTGAGAATATCTGCCGTTGCCAAATATGTGAAAAAATCCACTTGAAATTGACTTCCTGGCAAGTCCGATTATCAGTCATCAGTAATAAGATTTTTAATAAACTTCTCTGTCACCCCCAGTAGGTCAGGAGGAGCTGATCGAGCGGGTGTTGTTGTCCTCTATGCTGAACCCAGGAGAGCAGTGGCAGCCACACAAGCACCACGGCCGCCATTTCACTATAGAGTACCGGCTGCGCTTCCGCTGCGACACCAACTATTACGGGCCGCAATGCAACAGGTTATGCCGTTCCCGTGATGACTTCTTTGGCCATTTTGACTGTGATACAGCGGGCAGTAAAGTATGCAAAGATGGCTGGACGGGACCAGAGTGCACACTGGGTGAGATGAACTATTTTCTGCCCTCGTGCTGTTCCATTATGTGTATTTAAGCATTGATTAAGGTATTAAGTGAGGATTTGGGACATGGGGAGAAATTTATAGAATCTTTTTTATTCTTTTAAGTGTACACCTCAGGGTATCTAACAGGAAGAGCTAAGAGTCATGACAGGGGGTCCAGACCCAAATACAAACAGGGCAATTATTTACGATTTGACTTTTTATCAACATGCGCTATATCCCAAATATTGACCTGGAAATGGAACAAAGTAGCAATTTCCTTTCCTTGATTTTTTTTAAACTTGCTTAAATTTATAAACAAAGATTTTTTTTTTTTGTTGTTGAGAATTTTGTCTGAACATACAGTAGTTCACTATATTGTTAATATAAAAATGTAAATATAAAGAAAAAGCCCATTAAACCACCACTGTTGGTATATTTTCAAATTTAAAATTTTAAGTGGCGGTTAAATTTTAAATTAACTGCCACTAATGTAATGGAGTTACGAGGGTGTTCAAGTCAAACTGGGACTCCTTGACTCATGAGTAGCAGAATGAAAGCATAAAACCGACTGACATTTTCAGAAGATTTCAAGCACAGAACGGTGATGAGGTCGCAGTAACACATTTAAACTGCGTTTTAAAGAAGGCCGTACCTCCATGAATGACGATCCTGGCTGAGGTGTGAGCGGAACGCCTGATCGTTGAAAAATGATGGATAACCTGAGGAAGAGACGCATATGTCCGTGGGAACTGTTCACACGATCATTCACCAACACCTTCTTTTCCGAACATGAGTGCATGTGGTTCTGCCTCCTACTGGCAAATGTACAGTGAATTAAAGTAAAGTTTTGACTCGGAAGGCCAGGATGTCCGATCACATCTCCGGTGGTTCAAGAAATCGTTCCAATATATTGTAAATATATTAAACAAGTGAGTAATTTCAGACTGATGAGTCTAGGCCTTAAAAGGGTATTTTTGTTCCAGTTACTTTGGTGCTGGTTATTTTTAGTAGATCCCACTAGTAAGCGTTATCTGATATCTCTGTAAGGAGCAGTCTTACTGTATATATATTAAACAAGTGAGTAATTTCAGACTGATGAGTCTAGGCCTTAAAAGGGAAAACTGAAAGAAATCACCCATTTCTAACACTCACATCACTTGTTGTCATGTCACTATGCGGTGACATAAAAAAAAATTTAAAAGTCTGGATAGCCATAACGCAGGACTTAGAATCATGTGGCCATGGCACACGGGTCCGGTCCCAGTGGAAAAATTGATGTTTCAGTAATCAACATTGACATCAAAACAGTAACTGACATGCGATCGGAGACAGCGAAAGTGTTGATGATGTCTGGCGTTGGGATGAGGTTTCAGTCCGTTGTGTTTACCTTGTTACTAACCTTAGCCCTGTGTGTTTGTGATTGCAGCGGTGTGTAAGCAGGGATGCAACATGGTTCGTGCTTCGTGCACTCTTCCAGGAGAATGCGAGTGAGTTGGAGCAAATGACAAATTCCACAGAAGGATGAATCACTGTTTACGCTCTCCTTCATGCTCTCCCGCCCTTATCTCCGTAGGTGTAATTATGGCTGGCAGGGCGATCTGTGTGACGAGTGCGTGACTTATCCAGGCTGTGACCATGGCACCTGCATGGAACCCTGGCAGTGCGTGTGTGACACCAACTGGGGTGGCCTCCTCTGTGACAAAGGTGAAATGAAAAAAAAAAAGACGGATGTACTGTGTATATATATCTGTGTGTGTGTGTTTATTGAATATAATATATCAATCCGTGTGCATTGTGTATACGGCTTGCTTTCTCCTGTGGTCAGATAAGCTCGTCCCAGTGGACAGCTCCCTTAACACAGGCTTTCTCACAACGTTTCAAAAAAAAAAAAAAAGTCCACTTCATTCTGTCCGCGCAAAGCCAAGGCATTTTTCAGTCATTAGATCCCTGTTGGCTAGGGCACCAACCCACATGTGGGGCTTCATGGCTTTAAGAGGCTGTAAGCTGATAGTCTTGGGTAAACACAATCTGAAATGGGTGCTGCTTTCGAAATGGAGAATGAAACTGTTCCGCCATAACTGTGTGTGAAGGGCTATTTTATTAACACACACACACACCAACATAAGCACACACCGGGGGCTGGGCAGAGATTATAAAATGGCCAAAGAATTGCCACTGTGATTCATACGAGGTTTTAAAGTGAAAAACGTCGTTCACAGACATCCTGCATTTGACTCGCATTTACAATATGCAATGACATTTTCAGACCTGGTACACTTTCATGCATTTTGTCTAAGAACTTTGCTTTCATGCTTCTATGAGGTATGGCTAAAGATCCAGGATTATTCTTTTTCTCCAAATTAAAAACAAGTTAATCAACATATAAATCTAGAATGACTGATATTTGTGTACATTTGATGCTCTGTGATATTAGCTTCCCACCAGGGCAGTCAAGCCTGTTGTCATAAACTAGACTGTATGTACTGTATGTAATTTTGCTATGGAACTATCAGGCATTTGTTCCAGTTCAAATGTAACCACTAGGGGCAGAATGGTGGACACAAGGTGGCCACTAGGATTGTCAAGTTCAGGTTCCGCCTTCGGATGCTTGCTGGGTTTCCTCCAGGTATTCTGGTTTCTTCCAACCTTGCCTCAGACAGCTAAGGCTTTCGGTCGTTGATTTGTGGATCTGATGATCCGGGTTCGAGCCCCATCGTCAGTGGGTTGGAACACCCCATACTACTCAGGAGATTTGCATCAGGAAGGGCATCGGCATAAAAACCTGGGACAAGTGGTTTGCGGATCGGTGGCGACCCTTTGATGGGAGCAGCCGAAAGAAAGTTTTCTCTGGTTTCCTCCAACAGTCCAAAGACATACAGCCGTTTCCTAAAATGTGGCACCCCATCCAGGGTATACACTGACTCATGCCCCTGGGATAACCTCCAGGCCTTCCATGACTCTTCAAACATGGTAGGCGGTATAAAGATTGCGTGAGAGTGAGTCGGTAATATATGCACCCTTTTTAATATTTTTTCTAAACTTTTTAACAGCAAAATCTATACAGTATATACACTAATACCCAATGGTGCATGCACAGTATCTCACAAAAGTGAGTACCCTCCACAAAAGTGACAGCCACCACTTTATTATAGTATTGACAGTATGATGGAAATGAAACTTGGATATACTTTAGACTTTATAGTCAATGTGCAGCGTGTATAGCATAACAGATTCACTGTCCTCTAACAATAACCCAACATGCAGACTTTATTTTCTAAATAACTGGCAACCAAAATGAGTACACCCTCAGTGAACATGTCAAAACTGTGTCCAAACTGTCAGTACTTTGTGTGAGCACCGTTATTATGTAGCATGGCCGTAATCCTCCTGGGCATGACTTCACCAGAGCTGCACATGTTGTGACTGGGATCCTCTTCCACTCCTCCATAATGGTATCACGGAGCTGCTGGATGTTAGACACATATGGTGCTTCACCACCTTCGGCTTGAAGACGTCCCACATGTGCTCAATAGGGTTCAGGTCTGGAGACGTACTCGTCCAGTGACAAACACATGAACATGATGAATAGGTCATGTGACCAGCTACAGTATTTTGACAAAAATGGCTGTATGTTGAGTTATTTTCAGAGGACAGTAAATCTATACTGTTATACAAGCTGCACATTGACTACTCTAAAATATATCCAAGTTTCATTTCTATAGTATTGTCCTTTGAGAAGATAGACTAAAATGTGTGCTGAAATTATATGTAATTAAGGGGTGTGCTTACTTTTGTGAGTGCGTGTTTGTCTTTATCCCCTACTGTTTAATGTGACATTTTTTTTATTTGTTTTTGTGCCTGAATACGTAATTAAAGTGGGCCTTTGTTGCACAATTACATAACTACATCATTTGTTAGCTTGTTAATTAGAAAGCCTGTTCGGCAAATCTATGAGCAACAATGTTGTGGCTTTGCATACACTATTACATAAGTCATTTCAGTCTGAATAGTTGTGTAATGTTTATATAAGTACAGCATGCTGTGCAGGTGTGTGTGAGTGAGTGAGGATTGTTCTTTGTCAGTCCTCTAAGGTGTTTTCTGATTATTGTTGTATTCAAGAAAATATTTGAAAATCTAATATTGCTTCAATCCCTCTCTCTCTCTCTCTCTCTCTCTCTCTCTCTCTCTCTCTCTCTCTCTCTCTCAGATCTAAATTACTGTGGAACCCACCAGCCGTGTAAAAACGGTGGAACTTGCATCAACCCCGAGCCGAACGAGTACGAGTGCGTGTGTCAGGATGGATTTCGGGGTCGTAACTGCAGCATCGGTGGGTGAAATGAAAAACCCATTCAGTCTGATCCACCATACCGTCACTTTAATTAATCCGATTATGCAAAAAATTTGGGTAGATTAGTCACACTTAACGTCGGTTCTGAATCATAAAAGATTCATATAACAAGCCGAGTTGTAATCCTACAGTGAACCCGTTATGAGTTTTTATTTGGGCTGTATTGATCCGGCTGGCATCAGTTTCTCTGTCATTCTTGTTTATTGTGTTATCCGTGTAGCTGTGCATTGAAGATTTTATTTCAGTGTCTGTAAGTTGTCAGAGATCTTCTGATTTTCTTTTCCTTTAACTGTAGTTTCTATAGCATTAAAAATGGATTGGGACCCCAGGTCTATACCACCACGAGATTAATACTCCCAGTAAGGCCATCCTCGGTAGACCCGTTTGCCGCAAGAGATATCTGAAGCTCCTCAGGTCTACCATTTGAGCCAGATCTTGGTGTTGTTTCTGCATACTAAAGATCAGCGTCTCTGCTACCAGTGTACCTTGGTCAGCCCCAAACTGGTGAACTGGAACCTGTACAGTATGCGAGGCCAACATGAAAAATCTTGGATGGACAGGCCTGTGGAAATGTCCGTTTGTTGGCTGACATGGTGTTTGACATGGAAAGGTATGGAGTAGATATTGTATCATCAGCCTCACGTCCATGGGCGCCAGTTCCAGACTTTTCAATCAGGGGTGTACTTTGTCTTCCTCTGGAGTTCCCCCAGGAGAGGAAGTGACCAAGAATTGAACCTTAATGGACTCGTTGTGTAATAGGGACAGTTGAGAATGTGAGTTTATTAATAGTCGCAATGTAAAGTCTAACGGAGGATGTACGCTATACAGGTTCAGTGATAAAAATGCTCCTGCGACAGACGATAAAGAAGGATGACTTGGGCCTTAAAACTCAAAGCATTTTGGCCATTTTTTCTTCTGCAGAGTTTTTTTATTAATTTTTTAATTTTTTTTATAAACACATAGAGAGTTCAGGATGGTGCAGTTTAGAGTGACATATCCTTTTTTTTCAGCACAACCTAGGCAATGTAATGAACTGAATTTTAGGTAATTTTACCAACTATACAAACATGACTAAGCAAAAATCAATAAATAAATGACAAAGAAACAGCACAGATACACATAATTCCCTTATTCTGGCATGGTAAAGTATGGATAACTTGTGTTCTACCAGACTTATCCGAAAACCCAAATGTCTGAAGCCTCCCTGTTAACACACACAGGCATGGCTTCCATATAAGCACATGTTTATTTTATTTTATTTTTATTTTATTATTTAATTGTCATTGATCTATGCGGTGTTGAAGGGCACAGATCTCTGCCGCTTGGGTTTTAAGGGGTAGATCTAACAGAAAAAACAAAATCAGACCAGCGGGTCATCTTGGGTTGCATTCTCCATTTCCTTCATTTCTTCTGAGGTCATTTGTAATATGAGTAATAGATGGGATCCTGACATAAAATGTGTTTTAGATGAGATTATAAAGCTTGTCAGGTGAAAAAAAAAAACAAGATCTTGCGACCAAGCTATGCGTCTAAAAGCCGAGCGAAAACCAGACAAAACAATGATTCTGTGTAACGATTCTTCTCTCTCTCTCTCTCTCTCTCTCTCTCTCTGTCTCAGTGGAGCATGCATGCCTCTCTTCTCCATGTTTAAATGGAGCAACGTGTAAAGAAGACCAGACAGGCTTCATGTGTACGTGTGCAGATGGCTGGACTGGACCCACCTGTTTACTTGGTACAAACACATCCATGCACACTCTCATACACATGGAGATGCGTGCACACACCCACACACACACACACACACACACACACACACACACACACACACACAAAGGTGCACCTTCACGTACTGTCATCAGTGCTAATCAGGAGTGGCTTCCATGTCCACTGTAAAGTCCAAACAAGACAGCACCAAAATAACACTGATTTAAGTGGAAGACAATCAACAAACACACACACAAGAAGGATAAACACTGATGTAATGTCCTTGTTGGAGTTTGTCAATGCAAGAATGAATGCTAGCATGCTGTATGTAAAAAAAACTAAAAAAAAAAACAATGCGTGCGTGTGTGTGTATATGTTCAGCATTTGGTCACTGGCCAAATCCTAAAAGAGCTCATCATTAACTTCAGTTAATCTAAACACACTTCAGAGTGGACTTCCTTCTTCCTTCCTTTCCAGCTTCCTCAATTAATGAAACGGCATCAGCTGTGACAGTGTGCTGCGCATATGATTTTCACATTCGCAGGTCTATGAATGTATGATCTTCAATATTGTTATTTTAACACAAAGTAAAAAGTTCTTAGTCGTTACCAGGCAATCCTAGTCGTCTTATTACAGTGCATTACATTGCTATACTGTACATTGCTATTGTTTATTTCTTCATCTTAGGAAACGTTATTCTTAAGGTCAGGTTCACTGTGACTTGAGGCTGGCAAGCACTTTTATGGCATGCCAGGCCATCACAGGCCACCGTGCACACACGCACTTTTTTAACCCCAGGATCAATTTGGCATAGTTAACAACACCTACCGGCATCCTTTAGGGATGTGGGAGGAAACCGGAGAACCTGGAGGAAACCCAATAATATCTCACATGAGCGCATGAAGTAACCCGAGCTCAGGATCAAAGCGGAGCTGTGAGGCGGAAACTCTACCCTCCGCACCGCTACGCTGCCTTGCCAACTTCCCTTTTACTGACTTGCCTGCACTGAAATAATAACTGTTAGTGAAATACACATGTGCATTGTGCAATCTGATAGAGTGTAAAATAAAAGATGTTCTCCAATGAAAAATTTCCATTTAATACTGTGTACTTAGTGCTCAGCACTGTCGTCTTGCACCTCCAGGGTGCGGGTTCGATTCCCGATTAGGGTCCGTATGCATGGAGTTCGCATGTTCTCCCCGTACTCGGTGGGTTTCCTCCTACAGTTCAAAGACATGCAATTTGGCGTTCCCAAATCGCCCCATAGTGTGCGGGGCGCCTCGTGCCCCAAGTCTCCTGGGATAGCCTCACGACCCTGTACACAGGATAAAGTGCTATAGAGTGAATGACCCAGTATTACTGAACTCTCTCCTGCTTTGATTGACTCAGTCCTTGTGTGTTTGATTGATCACTATTTGCTCTGAATCTACACACTGTGGGCCTCAGGAACATCCAAGGGCACCCGGGCTCTAAGCATTACTTGTGCATGATATAGTTCCACCTGTAGCTTGTAAAAACAAGCATGGGAACCAGCCATATGCCCATCAATAGATTTAAACAAATGGCTCGATGCCCCCGACACACACACACACACACACACACATACATCCCCCCCCTCCCCATGTGGCCTCATTGGTACATTTCAAGGCATACAGTTTCCGTACACCACTCATGCGTGTAATAAGCCTGCCTTCAGGTGTTTCACACATGGGGGTCTCACACGTACAAACATTCACACACACACATATTCACAGCTAATAAGGTTCTTCGGGCAGGATCGAGTATTATCATAAGTATAAGCAAATTTACTATCATTATCACATGGAAGGATGATTCAGTTGACTGAGTGTAATTTGATTTGGTTAAATGAAACAGTCATGAGTGAGTTTATAAACCGGATTTTTGCATATCGTGGTTAGATATTGAACTTTAGTTACCTAATTAGATTTTTCTTTTTCTTTTTTTTGTTCTCCATAGCCGTACTGCACTGCGACTCCCATCCGTGCGGTCGTGGAGCCACGTGCCTGGAGACCGCCCAGGGCTTCCAGTGTCTCTGCCCACCAGGATGGACTGGCAAGACCTGCCAGATAGGTAAAACACAACATACAGTACACACATAAGTAAACACACATATAAACATACCCGTGCATATCCTCAACTGCGTATCCTATCCGCCCTCTATAATTAGCCGTACCTGCCTGTACATGCCTGCGCCGCCCCTTTCTTACCGGTCTGTGCCCTCCGCTACCTGCTTGTTCTTGTCCAAGCCTGTTCATACCCGTCCCCAACTGTTCTCACCTGTCACCACGTGTTCCTCGTTGTCGCCTTTCTCAGGGCCAGTCCACAATACGGACGCACGAGAGACGGTCTGGCACTTTGGTATCAAAGTAAATAACCTACATCTATTGAGCTGTATGAAATAAGCACAGCTCAAAGTGTGTGAAAAAAATGCTTGTTATTTCCTAGTAATAGTATTTGATATGTGTTAGGGTTTCCCGGTGACAACAATGTTGGGTAAAACTAAATAAAATAAAATTATATTACAGTTCATTTAAATAAATGGGGAAATAAGGAAAAGAAAAAAATGTTGTTGTTATTGGTTGTTGTAATACTCACTCTCTCACTCACTCATCGTCTATACCACTTTATCCTGTATTCAGGGTCACGGAGGGGCCTAGAGCCTATCCCAGGAGACTTAGGGCACAAGGCTGGGTACACCCTGGACAGGGTGCCAATCCATCACAGAACACACACACATACACACTCATTCACACACTACGGGCAATTTGGGAACGCCAATCAGCCTAATCTGCATGTCTTTGGACTGAGGGAGGAAACCGGCGTACCCGGAGGAAACCCACCAAGCACGGGGAGAACATGCAAACTGATGCATACAGAGACAGGATTCGAACCTTGCCGGGAATCGAACCCGGACCCTGGAGGTGCAAGGCGACAGTGCCAACTACTAAGCCAGCGTGCTGCCCTGTTTTAATACCCTTAGAGAAATAATTTATTATCTCTTATAATAATATTATGAATATTGCTCGTCACTGTGGCGTACAGATTAGCACCGTGGGCTCACATCTCCAGGGTTCAAATTCTCGCCTCGGGGTCTGTATGTATGGAGTTTGCATGTTCTCCCCGCGCATGGTGGGCTTCCTCTAAGTGCTCCGGTTTTCTTCAAAGACCAGTCCATAGTGTGGGAATGAGTGTGTGAGTGTGTGCGCGCATGTGTGCCTTGTGCCCCGTTCAAGTCTTCAGGCTTACCCCCCCCCAAAAAAAATTAATGAAAGAATGCAAATGGAAATAAATGCAATGGTGACCATTTGGCCCACACAACCCCGAGTTTTACTACAGAAGTTTCTAGTTAATTGAAAATCTGTCCGTCTTTTAATTTATCCCCCATTATACAATGACTCTATTAATCAGCCATATATTAACTAAAAGACTCCGCAGGCTGGTTTTCCCACGACACCGGCATTCCGCTGCCAGCTCCCTCCATGAATGACTCTGCTCCAGGTTAATATACAGAGTTAATACCTCTCCACATTAACCCGGATCAGACTAATTCCAGGCTCACTGTTTAATTTTTAAAGCGGGCAGAATCGCGGTGTTTGGATAGATCAGACTCCGTGGCGAGCCGAAGCACATTCACTCATGTAAGAATCTCTTTCACACTCCGTTGCCCCTCGTGACGACCCGCCGTGGTCCTCGTTCCCTGGAGTACATCGCGCACTTAGATGCAGTCGTGTGTCAAAGTGACACCTCATAAGACCGCTGCCAGCGTCAACACTTTCAGAGAGAATTGTCTTTCAATTGGAAGAGCAACCTTCGATCAGCTACAGAGATATTTCTCTTGTTTTAAATCGTCCCTTTATGAAGGGATGAAATGAGTGGTGAGTGCTTGTGCAACCTGCTAACAGGAACACTGGTTCAGGCTCATGTTATACAGTAGATGTGTTTTATATACACTGTATAACCTACTTTTTTTCCCTGTTCGTTCTCAGACTTGAACGAGTGCGAGACGGGCGTCTGCATCAACGCCCGTTCCTGCAGAAACCTGATTGGGGGATATCTGTGTGACTGCCTTCCTGGATGGGTCGGGATGAACTGTGACACAAGTGAGTATAGGTTAGACTACAGATATGTTGCTGTATATACAGTAGATTGGATGGATTTTTAGAAAAGTTCTAAAGTTCTACTACCACCTGGTGGTAGTAGCCTTAAACTAGGGAGCCCCCTAGTGACGGGGAGGAATTGGATTAGATACGACTAAATTAGGGAGAAAATCAGGGAACCATCCAAAAAAAAAAAAGCCCGTTGACAGCACTACTGTTATAGCATTACTATAGGCAGTAATGATGTAAAAAAAATTAGATTTGTGAAAAACTTCTCCTTCAACGTTATAGCTGGTTACAAGAATTTGATCTCATCTGTAATTGGTCGGATCTTCACTCACTGTGACATGCGAGCCAGGTCTTGAGCGTAAAGGCGGGATGTGTTTATTGCAGTTAAGCACCGTACTGTATCACACAGATCCCCAACAAGAAAAGGTGTAGATGAAACAGTATATCAGATGCTCGTTTTAAAGCTGACATGCTTCTGGGCCGAACTTTTTTTGGCTCCAAATATCACTCTGAGAGCGAGTAATAAAATCAGTTATTTAAAGAGGAAATTTAAAGATGACGAAACAATACCTTAATCATGAAGGCAAGCAATAAAAGGAACAAAATTACAGCTTTTTTTCCTCATTTGTATTTCCTCATTCGTTCCAGGAAACTGAAACGTGAACAATTTCAGATGTCCTTTAAACGCCCCAAAATGTGCAAATGTTTATTAACTTGTCAAGCGCAATGCCTTTCTCACGCCATTATATAATGACAGCCTGCTTCTGCATTCCTTTTAATTTTAATAGACAAATTACAGTGAAAGTAGTAACTTCTAACATGGCAATACTGATCAAAATCCAGCGCTAATCCAATAGGCATGCCGTGTCCTGTCTCTATGAGATACACTATATAAGGCTTAGATACACTGTAATATAAGTTTAATGGCCACCAATCTTACTAAAGTAAATCACAGGTTTATATTAATATGCTCATTTTACTATTAAATAATTAATATTGCTACTCTAGTAGTATTACTGTATTTAATCAATTTATTCTAAGTCTTATAATAAATTACTGATTTAAAAATCATGTTATATGACAAATGCTGAATCCCTTGGCATGTTCGCTAACAAAATATTGCGTCCTCGTGCCAGCCTGATGTAAAACACCCTGGCTCGTCGAAGAATGTCGTCATTTAGAAAACTAATTTTTTATGACATTCGCTGTATCCTCTGATAACAAAGCACTAAGGAAATCCACCAGCGATGATCGTAGTATCTCAGTGTGTCTGTATCTCTGTACACTGCTGTCTATTGATTGTGTTAAATGTCATCAACTCAACAGGGAACACCAGCTGCCAGGTATCGTGTCTGAACGGAGGGCGCTGTGAGGTACATTTACTTACTGTTCACTTTTCAGTAGTAAAAGCTCACATCTCCACTGAGGAATCTTACAAAGAACTAAGACAGTTCTGTGATCTCGCCGCATTGCAGAAGTCTTTATGTGTACAGCATAAAAATAATAATAAATAAATAAATAAATAATAATAATAAAATAATAATTTTCCATAGCTATTTAAATAAAGCAGAGTTTTTGTGTTAGAAGTGTATATAGTACTAGTCGTGCAAAAGTTTTAGCCCCCCCCCTCCCCCCCATATTTTGCTTTCTTCCAAAGAGCCAAACTTTCCTGTACTGTATTTTTAATGTAGCCTTGAGGAATAGGGAATAGTTCTCCAGCCACTATGAATCATTCAAGCATCTAACTTAAGGCATGAACAGGAGCAGATGATGACAGATGATCAGGCCGGTGATTACTATACTGGCGAATCTGAAGGTTGAGTGGTTGGAACAGACGAGAGGGGAAATGAGGTCGCTGCTGAGATTGTTACAATTTAGAAACTGGTTGTTTATGTATCTTCATGAACTTTGCAGTCCGCAGTAAAACATTTGTTCCCTTTTTTTTTTTTTTAATCTTCATCATTTCAGTTAATAAGAAAAAATGGGGGATTACGCAAGATCAGTAATGTACCACTACTGTATCACACCATGGACTTTTGGAAGTTGTGCACCTTATTTGTACCTCACAGTGTCTATTCTGTGATCTACAGGACTCACGCTGTGTGTGTTTGCCCGGTTTTACTGGTAAACTCTGCCAGACAAAAGAGGGAATGTGTGACAGCGCCACCTGCCTGCATGGAGGACAGTGTGACGAACAGAAGGATGTGGGCATAGTCTGCAACTGTCCTGCAGGATATACTGGAGTTCATTGTGAAGTATGTACCTGGTGTCTGGTATATCTAATCTGTGTTTTTATTTATTTATTTTTTTTTTATTAAAGATTTCCTAGTTCGACAGATTTTCGTGCTTTGTTTCGCAGACGAAAATAGATCCTTGTGATCCCAACCCCTGTCAGGAGGGGGTGCTGTGTCACAGCACAGACAGCGGATACATGTGTACCTGTCCGGAGGGTTACTTTGGAAACGAGTGTATGAGCCTGAAGGAATTGTGTTACGGGCCACATTGCCAAGGTGAGCGCTTCAACCAGCGATTTAAAAAACAAAACGCACTTGGTTTTGATATAACATTAACACTTTATCTTGTCCGTATTGGTATATTTTTACAGACACATCGAGCGGAATGTTCATCGTGTATATGGTGTTACTTGGCGCGTTGGCCGTGTTGGTAGCCGTCGGCTGCTCTGCCTGCGCTCTTCTGCTGTCCCGCCTGCACCGTCGCCAGCGTCACAAGCAACAGCCGAGCGCCACGCC
This sequence comes from Clarias macrocephalus, assembly GCA_011419295.1. Taxonomy (NCBI): domain Eukaryota; kingdom Metazoa; phylum Chordata; class Actinopteri; order Siluriformes; family Clariidae; genus Clarias; species Clarias macrocephalus. The sequence goes on from JAAGKR010001835.1 coordinate 14,904, forward strand.
ACCAGATGGCGCAATCAACAACCAGCGCCAGTTCTGCGCTCTCATCCGCAACATAGAGCCCACTACAGCGCTACTCGGGCAACCTCAGACCCAAACCGTTTTGTGCGGTTCCGCAAGACCAGTGCCGCCTCTGGAAGAAATCGAGTTGACCCTGCCGTCCACGCAGGTTCCTCCCCTCAACCAGAAAGCAGACTCACCCCTTGTTCTCAAACCCAACCTCGCGGCCAAAATTGACATTTGCAACCGCGAGCGCGAGAAACTCAATCGCTTCCACTACTCTGATAACCAGGAAGCGGAGGCATGACCTCGTCCTGACCTTCAGGAATATGCACTACTACACCCGATCACTCTAAAACAGTCTCAGAACTTTGACCTGTAATGTGGAAAACAAAAAGGTCAGCAGGGGTTAAAACTCTATCTAGGAAAGGAATTGCACTCCAGGCAAGAGCTGAGGATGTTGCTGCTGTCAGGTCCAGGATGTAAATGCATATAAAGGCCAAAGAGTCAGAGGTCAAAAGGTGACGGAGTTCTCCTTGAGACCCGCGACTCTCGTTTTTAAATCATGGTTATTTAACTGTATTCGATGTGCGTTTACACGAGTGCCATCTGTATTTCTACACATCTGCGTCTGTGTGTGTGTGTGTGTGTGTGTGCATGATTGTGAACATGGAGTTTTTTAAGAACTGAATGCCACACAGCCGTGGACATGGGTATGTTTTGGAACACCTTTACTTTTTCCCTTCTCCAGATAGAACAATTCGAGGAAGAGGTGATCCGCGCCGCTAAACGACTGAAAAAGCAAAGAGGTTGTCGAGGCTGGCCAAAAAGAGTGCCTCGCAAAAGGTTGTCGAGATTATCGACTCTATTGTATTTTATATTGCCTGTCATGTTGCAGCTGTAAGAGATGTATGAATTTTTTTTTATACCTGGATGTACATAGCATTTGTTTTTTTGTTTTTGTTTTTTTTTGTAAATATGCTGTATATATTGATCTGGAATTTTTGTACGGTGATTTTCTTTTGGAAATGTCACCATTTTGTCATCTTTTCCATCTCCTCTTCTTCCTCTCTGCTGGTCTTTGCAGGCAGGATGGTTTGCAATTAAAGTGCATCTACCAACCAAACTGTGTGTGTATGTATATATTAAATGAGTCATGGTCAATAAAAGCACAGTAATGAAGATTAATATGTTTGATTTATATTCACCGAAATGAAATACCCTTTTTTTCTTCCTTTAAACTTTCTTTGAGATGGAGGAGAAAAGGTGAAGCATCCAGGGCTCTAAAGGAAAAGTAGCCAGATGTTTTAATATTTACATTTAAGCATTTGGCAGATGTCCTTATCCAGAGCAACTTACATTTTATCTGATTTTTACATCTTAGCAATTGAAGGTTAAGGGCCTTGCTCAAGGGCCCAGCAGTGGCAATTTGGTGGTACTAGGGTTTGAGCGTGGGACCTTCAGATCAAACCACTGAGCTACCCCTGCCCATAATATTGGTCAAAAAAAATAATATGGCTAGTTATTTACAGGGATGTTGAACAGTTAGTTGGGCAGGGGTAGCTCTGTGGTTAAGGAGATCCCCGGATCTACCCCCAATGCCATCGGGCTGCCGCTGTTGGGCCCTCGAGCAAGGTCCTTCACTTTCAAGTGCTCTGATACACTCGGTCATCGAGCTGGCAAAACGACCCTGTAACTGCCACGGAAACAACAGACAAATCTCCAGGGTGAGGAGTGCCCGATGTGCCAGATGGCATGTGGACGGACCCTATCCCCCTGAACACTTAGTGCTGAGGCGTGTAGTTTGACCATGAAAAAATCTGCTTTGATCATAAACATGGAAAATGTCTGATTGGCTAAAAAAAAACCTTGGGAATGTTTTATCTTTGGTCTAATGTACATAAAACTGTATTTCTTTTCATTTTTGACATTTCTCAAAGTTTAGATTTATGCAAAATCTCAAAAATACAAATACAAAAGACTTTTTTTCATATTTAATTTAATATTTTTCCAACATCATACTGTATTTACTATAATGTTTGAAATCAAATTATATATATACGCATGGTGGCTTCACACTTCCAAGGCTGTAGGTTCGATTCCCGCCTCAGGTCTGTGTGCATGGAGTTTGCATGTGCTCCCTGTGTTTTTTGGGGTTTCCACATTTCACATGTGGCGTTCCCAAAATTGCCTGTAGAGTGCATGTGTGCCCTGCAATGGCTTGACACCCTGCCTTGTGCCCGAAGTTTTCTGTAAGTGGCTCCAGGCTTACTGCGACCACAGATGAGAAAATAATGAAATAAAATAATAATTCTTAGGGAAACAAGAGGGCCCTGCGCCCACTATAGCGCTTGGGCCCTAATAATGTGATTTGTATATAATTGAAATCTATTTATGATTCATATTTAAACATTGCCAGCTTCCAACCTCTATAGACGCAGGTTATAATCAACATCTGAATTTACAATGCCTTGAACTTCATTTAACTCAGTGCTCATTAAAGGGCTCCTGTTGTGTGAATCGGAGTGTGTGTGTATCTGAGTAGTGGAGAAAGTGAATCGGTTAAAGAAGAACACAGACTCATGCGTACGACAGCGATGACCTTTGCCCCCTTACAGACTGGCAATGGACGGAAATGACTATTGCCTTCCTGTTACCACCCGTCCGTGAGGAAATGTGGGAAGTGAAGTCCCCCTAAAAAGCGCTCACACACACCAGTGCGGTCAGAACCCCCCCCACCTCCCTCCACACCTGCTGCGGATCTCAGGATGTCTGCTCCTCCCTTCATTAAGTGCATTGTGCGCTCGGTAAAGCGGGTCACTATCGCTTCCTGAAAGTGCGCTGATCTTCTCCAAATCCGAGCTCCAGTGTCTTAACTTTTCCACAAGACGAGCCCTTAAGACATGTTTGGATATGAATGGAGTCAAGGAAACGGCGCGCATGTGATCCTGTTTGAAAATTTCAGAACTTTCCCAGTTGTTCTGACTCAGTGTGTGACAGGCAGGGCAGGTGGAGGACTGCATCAGAATTAGTTGTTCAAATAGGATTTTACATTATACGGTGGAAGAAAAGTGAAAACGAAAAGGTTTTTGACTATACATTACATTTTATTAATCATCAGATGCTCTTATGCAAATAAATAAACAAACAAACAAACAAATAAATAAATAAATAAAATGACCACCACCAGGGTTCAGAACTAAAAGATTAATGTTTGCAAATCACACACTGTACACTATATATATATATATATATATATATATATATATATATATATATATATATATATATATACACACACTCAAACTGTGATGACCAAGTGCAGGTAATTTCCTATACAGTGACAGTGCCCTCTTGTGCTTGTTGGTGGAATTCATGTTAAAATACATTTACAGAACAGTTATGAGAGTAAAAACTCCCCTTATTTCCCTATATAAAGCTTACCTCAGTGTTACACTAGTGCTTGCATGCCTTCCTCACTGCTCATCTTTAAAAGAAGGATGGTTTGCAAATAAAGCGCATCTACCAACTAAAGTGTGTATGCATTAAATGAGTCCATCTATCCATCTAGGAACCTCTATAGTCCAACTAGGAACAATGGAGGCCTATGGTGACTATTGTATTTATTCCCATTTGTGCAACCTCCAGGCAACATTCACACACTACGGGCAAATTGGGAACGCCAAATAGCCTAATCTGCATGTCTTTAGACTCCTCTGGGGGAGGAAACCGGAGAACCCAGAGGAAACCCACCAAGCACGGGGAGAACAAGCAAACTCTATGCACACAGACCCGAGGCGGGAATCGAACCCAGGCGACAGGGCTGACCGCTACACCACCGTGCCATTTCACGAGTCATGGTTATTAACAAGCTTGAAGCTTGGAAGATGACAAAAATGTTGAATATGAAAATGTTTGAGTTATATACACCTAAATAAAATAAAATGTAGTGCACAGGCAATTTTACTATACCTTTTGAACTTCCTTCATGATTTACCTACGTCCAGTTACAACACAATAAGGAGAAAAGGTGAAGCATCGAGGACTCTAAGGGAAAGAAGCAAGATGCCTAAATCTTGGTCAAAGAAATAATATAGCTAGTTATTTATAATAATGTTGAACACACGATGCTTAGATGTGTAATAATTGAATATGTTTTATATAACTGTTAAATAGTTGACATTCAAAGTTACCTAGGGTTACTTAACCCTAACCCTGCTTCACGTCTAACCCCGGCCTCCCAGGAACTCCTTTAAAAAGGTCCAAACATGTGGAAATGGCTTGGAGCGAGGTCAGGACTGTACAGGGATGTGGCACTAACTCCCAGCCGAGTTCCTGTAATGAACAAGTGGTGATCGTGAATAATTGTGTGTACAGTTCCCACAGACAGCTGCGTCTCTACAACAAGTTGGGAACAAGTTATCTGTCAATTTTCAAGGATCACATGTTGAATATTTAGCGGAACGACTGCGGTGTGCAACCTTCTTTACAACATTTACACCATTCAAATGTTTGAGTCTCATCGTCATGCTGTGCTTAAAGTTTTCTGTAAATGTCAATCAGTTTTTACACCTTCGTTCATGAGAAATTTTATAATAAGACCTGCTTTGACTTGAGCAATATACTGAGAATATCATCTGAATAAAACTAGCCTATGAACATTTTCTTCCTTATTCTGCTTGAAATGCGGGTTGAATAAAGCCTAAATCAGAGGAAAAATGTTAGGAACGGTCCAGAAAAGGAGCATTTTTGGTCCCTGCATTCAGATTGGCTGAGAAAATGCATTTCTACTCTCAGAGGCTTTCAGCACAAGCTTCAAAAAACATGAAACTAAATTTAACCTCTGCACTCTAACTCAATCATTCAGATGATATACAAAAAAAATTGTACAAAGGATTAAAGCAAACAACCATACAAACACTTTCTTTACAAAATACTGTTTAATGACAACTTGTGAGGTCAATCAGTGCTGACTTACACAAACTTGAAACATTTATGTAATACATAGTAATTCCCACAGTATATACAGTACAAGATTAAAACAAAAAAGACAAAAGCTTGTTGCTGAAGGTATTTCACTCCTATGGCTGTACAACACAATCACTCTGACCGATGAGCTGAAATTTCTGAGCCACCATACAGACAGACAGCAAAGACTTAACAAGCCAACCCTGTTCAATCCACTTTTTATTTCCGGGTTCCAGGGCAAAGGTTTTTAGTAGGGTTTTTTAAGTCAGGTGCTGGAAAGAGGGCCACATGTAGGTGTCTGCAGAGATGCTGAACTCAGTAAGTGTTGATGTGATGAAACGGCGGTTTGTGTGGCTCGCACTGTAGGAAAAATATTTTTAGCTCTTTGTGAAAAAATTAAAACAAACCATCTTTAACAGGAAATCAAAGAAAACCAGCATTTATAGTTAATCTTTTTTATGGCAAGCATAAAAAAATAAAATGTCTTGGGTTCACAAATACATTTCCGGTCTTGGGTCATAATTGACCTTCCTCGTGTAATAAATCTTGATGAATATTAAATAAATGAGGTCTAAATTAGAATCTAATTTCAATTTACAGTACTACAATGATCCTACCTGTTCTCCTGAGTTGATGTGGTCACATTGTTTTATTATCCAGCTGTGTTTGGCTCACCTGTATTGCTCTGGTCAGTAGACAGACCCTGACCACTCCCAGTATCCTCGCAATGCAGCAGGCGCTGAAACGCTTCAAAATTCACAGACGCATCGTCCTCGGACAGCGCGTGTCCTTCTCCTCCGAGTCGACACACCTCGAAGCGCACCCACTGATAACTTAAACACAGACGCACAGATCTTCAGACATGTTCATGGAGGTCAGACGTTAGACTAGCTTTAATTTAATGGAGATCCTGAAGGAAGGAGATGTGTTTACTAACTTGCTGCACTTGCGAGCGCCAGGACAGCTCTGAATCAGGTTCTGAATGGTCGGGTCCGAGAAACCGAAGAAGTCTGCACCGTTGGGGATGATGCTGGTCAGAGGCTTGCCTCTGTGAAAGGAAATTGAGCAAGTTTAAGCTAACAAAAGTATAAGCAAGGAATAAACGTGGTTGTCATAGTGTAGGAAAACAGTCAACGATACTGGTGGTGTGGTGCGTGAACGACCAGGTGCTGTTACACCTTCCTTCCAGTCAATTTCAAGAATATTTAACTCTCACATACCACCAGGACTTTCTTCAAATTTTGATTTTGGATTTTTTTTTTTGCCATACAAATGTTAAGCAAAAACATTTCTTTAAATCCAACTGAAATAGACATTGTGGATTTATACCTTCTTTTAGCCAGTCAAATGAGATTTTGTGCAGGGTTACCCAGGATACAAGTGTAGATACGGTTAAGGGCCTTGCTCAAGGGCTCAACAGTGACTTCACCTGATGCCTAGGCAGAGCTGTTTCTTGGACCCCTTGACTGCCTGATCAGTAACCCTGTGCCTTAACCCGTTTGAGCCACCAGTGTCCTTTAGAATACCATCACACACCACTTCAGCATATACACCGGTGTCCTTTCTGGTCTTTCAATCAGTACACCACACAGGACTAAACCTTTTTGCACATTCACACTTACAATATAGACTTTTGTCTCTACACTCATTCTGGACATGTACATATTTCTATTTAATTTATTTGCTCGTTGCACTTAAGTCACTTTAAATAAAACATTTTCATGCAGATTTGCCCCCCCCCGGACATTTCTATTTAAATTCCCACTTCATTTTCACACTAAACTTTCGATATTTTTCTACATCTGTACAGAATCATTTTTTCCCCATATTTGCACAGCTAGGGTTTCTTATATATATTTTTATATTGTATATTTTGTCTTCTATAGATATATTATTCTTTTCTTAGCTAAAAAAAAATTATATTTTCTTTCTTTTTTTTCTATTCATATTAATTTCCTATTAATGATGTTTTATTTTAAGGTAACAGCCATTCGTTTAAGCATTTCACTGCATATCATAATTGAATTTATAAAAAAGACAATGTTATTATATGAACCTAATGCAACTACAGTTCAAACACACAAATCAGAGCTGGTGGCAGGAAATGAATCAGAAATCAGATTTTTCTGTGCTGTGTGAACAAGGTGTAGATGTTTACCTCTTGGCAGCGATGGCTTTCAGCAGTTCTGTATGGCAGCTCAAAGCTGACGAGGCCACGATGGCGTTCTGTGGGTCTTCTTCAGGCACGATCTCAAACTGCAACCAATACAGCGACAATGTTTTTTCATACACCTCACATGAGCACAATTCAAGCCACCGACACACTGATAGAGAAACGTTTGAAAATGAAAAAAAATATCATGCTATTTGGCATGCATGTATATGACATAATTATGTCTTTAATATGTACATGTTGTACAGTACCTGTGGTCCCTGGTTGCCATCTTTAATCTGACAGGTGTAGAGGCACTGCTGCTCTGGGTTCTTCACGCTGGCGAATACTCGTGTGCTACAGAAGCCTACTGGGTAAATGGCGCCATCATCATGGAAGAGAGCTCGATCTGTGATGATCTAAAAACACAACACAGATGCTCTTCAATTTAGACAAAAACAGAATTATTCCACAGTGCATGAACTCTGTGTCTCTCTGTGTGTCTCTGCACACGGCCATCCGCCTGATGTAAAAGAAAATGTGACTCATCAGTCCAGGCCGCTTTCTTCCATTGCTCTGTGTTCCAGTTCTGATGTTCACATGACCATTGTAAGGCGCTTTTGGCGGTGGACGCGGGTCAGCGTGGGTATCAAATCAAATCCAAATTTTACTTGTCACATACACAGTACGATATGCAGGGAAATGCTTATACAACCGCTTGTGACCATAAAATTAAAAAAAGAGAGAGAACAGTTTACAACAAGAAATAAATTATGGAAAACAATAAGAATAAGTTTAGAAAGACTTTAGCTATAGAAAACAGAAAAATATATATCAAATATAAAAACTTATCTATGCAAATATAGAAAATATAGAGACCTATAATCAGCTAGATTGTAAACTTTATTCTACAGAACTGGGTGAAATAGAGTTAAAGTGGAAATGTCCTAGGAGTGTGCAAATGTGCATCAGTGCGTAGATGTACAAGGTCCATAAATGTCCAATAGTCTGCGACGTGCAAAAGTGAAATGGATGTTCAGGATGAGTGCAGATGTGCTTGAATGAGCAAATGTACAATGCCCATGAATGTCCAAATATGTATGTAAAAATGTGCATGTTTGTATAGATGAGCAATGTCCATAAATTGTCCATGAAGTGTCCATAATTGTGCAATGTGCAAAAATGGTGCAGAAATGGTCTAGTCCTGTGTGGTGATGGCCAGTCTGCAGCTATGCACTCCCCCATATGCAACAAAATACGATGTACTGTGTTTTGACACCTATCCATCAGAATCAATACAGGGACAAAATGTTCACTTGCTGTTTAATATCCCACCCACTCCCAGGTGCCAATGCCACCAATGCCAATATTATTCACTTCACTCGTCAGTCGTCATATTGTGAACCATTTATAGGTAGTCACCAACTTACGAACATTCGAAGAGGCAAACAAATTAAGCAAGTAGCTCATGTGTATTGTACAAAAAAATAAACACTGCAGTGAACCAGATACCAATATTTACAATTATACACAATATTTTCAGCGTGATCAGTGTATTGTGTGCATGTGGGGGGTGCGGGAGAAATGAGTCGACGTCAATGAACAAGTCTGAGAACATGATGATAGAAAATGGCTGTCATGTAAAGCTGTTTATGATGGTGCATAATCATAATTTTTAAAAATCAACAAAACAGAGTTCACAGTCCAACTGTATATATGTGTGTATTAGGCATACAAGACATTCTTAAAAACAACTCCGACTTACGAACATGCTCCCGGAACGGAACGCGTTCGTAAGTAGGGGACAATCTATACGATATTTTGTGCACTTTTTTTTCCCCTTCACTAACACAATGTACCATGGTACAAACCCTGTTAATGCAAAAGTGATGAAATGGTGGTGACTAACCTCGCCCAGACTGTAGACAGTCAGTCCTCCTAAAACGATGGGAAAGACAGGCCTGCCAGAGGAGTCCAGTGGGATGGGCTGGACCAGTTTACGCATTCCACCCTCGGCCACTTTCCTTTTCTTGGACATCTTTTTGGTCCCTGAGAGGAAAAGCACAAACAAAATGAGGATGATGCGCCAAAAAAAATTCCCACTACCTTCACACAGTGAATATTTTAGTATTCAGTTCTGGATTAAAAAGAACAAAATGAGAAAGAAAAATCCGTCCTTCTTATCCAGTACAAGCAATTTCTGACACGTACAGCTGGGGGGCACAACCAGGTGTCAGTGAAATGGATACGTCGAAACCCACTCTCACCTTCTTCTCTTCCATTCTCCTTCCCTCGCTCCTTCCGTTCTTTCTTGGATTTCTTCAGAAGGCCATCATCAGGCGCTGAAGCACCAGAAGCCTGACTTTGGCTCGTGGGCATGGCAGCACCCCCTGTTGCTACAGTGGAGCTGAAAGTTGCAGGGGGGTGAGTACTGCTCCCAGGGGTTGAGAGCAGCTCACCTTCTGCCAGCGACTGGTACTGCAATAGAGTCTTCAACAAGAACCTGGAGGAAAACGGTGGCAATTTGTTCCAGTTATCGTACTGTTCAGGAGGGACGCGTGTGGAAACCAGTGCGTGGAAAGTGAAAAGTTTGCCCAGGGAGGAAAATGTTCCAACTAAATGTTTCTCTCTCTCTCTTTCTTTTTTTTTGGCCAAACGTCTGCAAATACTTTGGTTTAAATAAATAAATAAATAAATAAATAAATACATTTAAAAAACACAAATGCTTGAAGAACAACATACCCAAATATAGACAACGCTTTAACTATTTAAAAGTTATTTAAAAGTACTCTTCAAATGAATGAATCCTTTTTGAGATCTTTGCGATTTTAAACATACTGCAGGACGATTCTGTAGAGATGGAAAATAAAGAAAATTACGAGCTAATAGTATCATCTATTTGTCTGACTCATTTGTTTGGACACAAAAGCCTCTCTCTGTATGTGGTTAATCCAGTTATTTTTATTTATTTAAACCTTCATTCTGCACAAGCTAAGAGGTTCCCAGGCTTGATTGATTTGCGCAGCTTATCGCACTTGTTCCTTTCCTCATATTTTAAAGTTAGTTTGTCCCTCCTACATTCATTTCACTTTGATTCTGTAAACACTGTAAATACCACAAAACCACTTTAAATCAAGGTTAGCATCTCCTGCGAGAGCTTGTGTCATATTATTCTTGGAAGAACACTTCCATCAGAGGTCTTACGTCAAAAGTTCCTATGAGGACGCTCTTCAGTCTAAATAAATGTACTCACCTCCTTTCTTCTTTTGCCCGAACAAACTTCTCCTCCAAGCGGGCGACCTCATCACCTAGAGCTGCGTTCTCCTGTAAGCCAAAATAAATAAATAAATGAAAATACACCCCACCGCTGCACATAAGCTTCAGCTGAACTCGTGTTCTTTTTTTTACTTTATTATTATTTTTTTTTAATGTAATCGTATCTATGCATTTCCATGTGAATGAACAATTTGTTTTGGAGCATTCGGTCCATCTGAGAACTCTACTCACAAAAATCATGGCGCGAGCAGCCTTCCTGAGACGGAGGTACTTGAGCCTGTACTTCTCGTTCTGGTTCTTGCGAACAGCCTTTTTGACTTTTGGCCTGTGCTCGGAGTGACGGTGAGGGGAACCAGAGGGCAGGGAAGAACCAGAGCTTGAGAAGGCTGATTGAGTGGAAAAGGTCTGCAGAGTCTGCTGTCTCTCCTCATCAGTCTGAGTGCACAGTACAAGGAAAGGAAAAACAAACAAACATACAGGAGGATTAAAAAATAATAATAAAAATAACTAAACCACACGTACAATGAAGTGTGTCTAAACGTTATTGTGGACTTTATGTGATGATATGAATGACATCTAACAATGATAAAGAAAACTGACATGGGTGTGAATATACCATGATGAGACAACTTTAAAAATCAAACACTATTCCTCTACTGTCATCACTACATTTACATTCGGGCACACCTTTGGTGATTTTTGTCCCCTTTGATTCAGATCAGAATCTCAGATACACTCAGAACGAACTTACCATGAGGGCAAAGACTCCGTTTCTGTTCTCAATCCTCTTGAAGCGCCTGCTCCCTTTCTGAGTCTGAAATACAGTGTGAAACTGAAGCCAGTGCTATACACTGCAGCTACACTTTAAAGACAGTAAACCACTGTGTAAAACCTCCTCTTCTCCGATAAACCCTGACAACGTGACTGTGTGCTACTTTCTGCTCACAACTCCATTTATCAATGTTAAAAAAAAAAAAAAAAAAAGGCAAACACGAAACAAATGAACAATCCAGACATCATAAAAGGAAAGTGAATGCATGTAGATGAAATGACTGTGATCATGGATCTCTGATGGAGTGCTTTAACACTGAAGTGGAATGACTGATGAATTACTTACCTCACGGTACATGACGGCCTCGAGGCTTGACTTTGCACTAGAAACAGGACATGCCTTTTTTAAAATTAAAGTTTAAACTAACAAAAAAAAAGAAAGCTTTAAATAATAAATAAAAAATAAACAGTCTTTTATACTTTGACTGCACCAATCCCTGAGCGACGATCCTCTGCTTGATCTCCTTGATGTGCATCGGACGGCCTGCTTCTTCAAGAACAATCTGAAATGTGAGACTGATAATTAAGCAAGGATGTCGCTCCCTGCAATGATTCTGTGATTTCATATACATCTCTGGTGATCTTTAGTTAATAAATAACTAAACTAATAAAAATCTGACCTGGGCAGCATCAAGCCATGTGAGGTTAGGTTTGTCGACAACTTCTCCTGATGGTTCACTTTAAAGAGGCAAAGAAACACAAGTCACAAATTGGACAGCACCTCAAGGCAAACTTATAGCGCCTGGCCAAAAATAAGTCACGCAAACTCTTTCGACCTCCTTTAACACCTCTCTTTCACAATTTAAGTCTTAGAAAATGGCCTAAGTATCAGGGAAGAAAAACCTCCTGAAAAAAAAACCTGGTCATCCTGCACACTAAGATGATCAGCTGAAGTCATTTTACACTCACTCATTCATCGTCTATACCGCTTAATCCTGTATTCAGGGTCACGGGGGGCCTGGAGCCTATCCCAGGAGACTTGGGGCACAAGGCGGGGTACACCCTGGACAGGGTGCCAATCCATCGCAGGACACACACTATGGGAATTTGGGAATGACAGTTAACCTAACCTACATGTCTTTGTAGGCCCACCCAGCACTGGGAGAACATGCAAACTCCATGCACACAGAGCCGGGAATCGAACCCAGACCCTGGCGGTGCAAGGCGACAGTACTAACCACTACACCAGCGTGCTGCCTTGAATTCATTTGTTTTTTGCGACATATTGTTGCTGAGTCTAGATCTGACCAACTATGTACTTGATCTGCATCGATGCAGATCTGTCTGGCTTTTCTGAAAGGTTTTCCAATGTGCGACTCGTGCATTCCTGGGTGCGACTCAAATGCATCGCTAAGCAGGGCAGAGTGTTTACTGATAGTTATTTTTCACCACAATGCCACTGAATCTCGCCTTAAACCTTGGAATGCACCGTCTGGGATGAATCCCTGTAAATGAAACAGACTTACTGTCTACCATGTTGAAATTCACAAGGAGGGATGTTTGAGGGAACATCTCAGCTTTTCCCAGTGTAACCTCAGAGTTATAACACACACTCACTTTTCCAGAGTCTCTGGTGCTCCTGCCAGACTCGATATGTTGTCCAGAGCAGGAAAGAGAGAATACGAGCCTTGTCCATCAGATTCCATCTCTGACTCAAAGTTAGAGAGACTGTTCAGGGGATCCATCACTGCCAGAGAGACTGGAGGAGATGATTCACTGTGGAGTAGATTTACTCAAAAGGTTAAGTCTCATCTACAACCCTATGTAACTAACAAACACACCACAAACACACACATATATATACACACACATATATGTAGCATTAAAAAAACTGCAAACACACAATAGAGAGTTAATGACCTGTTAATGACGGTTTAATTTGGATCTCAATTTTGCACTGTAGAGCAGCCTGACTGTATAGTTCCGGATTTAACTAACGTTTAAAAACAATCCATTCTACAGCTAATTAAATTATAAACAGATGATTTTTTTACCTGTGTTCCTGCGTCTTTATTTCAAAATGACATAAACGTCCAGACTACATTTAAACATCTACTGAATTTTGCTTTCGCTAGTCGTGTTTAGAAATGAACAGCAGGCGCAACACGAACAACGTTTTCTTTGGGTTTCCCGGGGAAGCATTTCACTGTAACACCGTCTTCGCTTTCTCCGACTGTTGAATTGTACCAGCGCCGCCCAGTGGACATGTAGTTAGTTGCACATTACTTATATACTGTCGAAAGAAAAAGTCACGCATACTAATATTTTAATAACTAATATACTTAATAAGTCCAGGCAATGTCATAGCATTTATTTCCGACCAGAGTCGTATCTATCTATCTATCTAGATAGATAGATATCTATCTATCTTTGCAAAAGTATTTATACCCATTGGACTTTACCACATTTTTTCACATTACAAAACACAAACGTAAATGTATTTTATTGGAATTTTATGTGATAGACCAACACAAAGTGGCACATAAGTTTTAACTGGAATGAAAATGATAAAGGGTATTCAACATAAAAAAATTAAATAAAATAATAATTACTTGAGGGAGACACGGTGGCTAAGTGGTTAGCACTGTCGCGCTGCACGTGCGTGCGGCCATATCTTGGTAGATTTGCAGTCGTGCCATTCGCTTTCCATTTTGAGATAATGAATTGAACAGTGATGCATGAGATGTTCAAAGCGTGGGATATTTTTTTTTATAGGGTTATACCTTACCCTGCTTTAAACTTCTCCACAGCTTTATCTCTGGTGTGTTCCTTGGGCTTCATGACGCTTCATGTTCTCTAACAAACCTCTGAGGGAGTCACAGTACGGCTGTATTTATACTGAGATTAAATTACACACAGGTGACTTCTGAAAGCAGTTGGTTTCACTGATATCAGAGTAAAACCATTTATCATTTTCCTTCCACTTCTCAATTATGTGCCACTTTGTGTTGGGCGATCACATAAAATCCTAATTGGTGGTTGTGACAAATATGTACAACCTCAGTATTGCCTACAAGCTTTTTTTGTTTTGTTTGTCTAAGTACCCCCTTACTGCTTCCACAGGACTTAGGAGGGTTAGTTGCAGCCAGGTGCTGCTAACCATCAACTTCATTAATTGATCATCAGCAGGTGTGCAGACCTCTTTAAAAGCAGAAGTTTTGGCAGTTTGCTGGTCTGGAGCATCCAGGTGTGTGTTAACACAATGCCAAGAGGGAAAGACATAACCAATGGTCTGAGGAGAAATTGTTGCATCACATCAATCTCTAAAGGTTTATAAAACCATTTTCAAACAATTTGGAGTTCAGCGTTGCATACAGTGAGAGATTATTTACAAAAGGAAATCGGTCAAGGCAGTTGACCAAGGCAGGAACTGGGCACCTTGCAGTATTTGAGTTGACCATACACTCCTCTGTATATCAGTATGAGGCCAAGTTTGGTCGAAACTGGGTCATTTGACAAAACAATGAGCTGAAAGCCTAAAAAGTATCAAGGTTTTGGAATGGCCTAGTCAAAGTCCAGACCTCAACCTGACTGAAATGCTCTGGTGGGACATTGAGTGTTGTGCATAAGCAAATGCCCAAATACCTCAATGAACTGAAGCAATGTTGTAAAGAATTTACGTCCACAGTGATGCCCACATTTTTTTTTTACTTCATTTTTGTTAAATAAATAATGATTATAATTGGAAATTTTTTGTAAAATGTTTATACTGTATGTTATTTGTCTGAGTTGTATTTGCTAATACTGAGACAACCTACAATCAGATGAGAGGGGGTACAAACTCTTGCACATAAAGCTCTATCTATCTATCTTGTTAACAGGAGAAGAATCTGTACAAGTACAGTAGCTAAAAGAAGAAATCAAAAAAGAAATAATGCAATGTTGAGTTTCACTCGACTTACTTGATCCAGTAAGTTCTGATCCGTAACATCGGATCAGAGTACTGCAAAAGTGTCAATAAATTCTGTTCAGTGGTTGATTTAAGACACGCAGACAGTTTGGCGCTGTCAAAACTTGTGGTTTCTAATCTAGCACATAATTGCTCATAACGTCACTTCTACTCAACATTTTTATTTAATTTATGGTGCAGGTTTAACTTCAGGAAAATGCTAAAGTACAGCCAAAGCTTCATTAAATTCTGTCCAGCCAGTTTTGTATGATGGTCTGACAAAATCTGGATGGATTGACATGCATACAGACAGAAGATTTTCTGAGACTGATTTCGGGTCCTTCAATGTAGGAAATAAATAAAGACATCATTGAAAGAGCAAAGTTCTGACCAATGTACAGACAAAGCTTTCTTTTATTTACATAGATAATAGATCATAAAACCACCCCCTCGTTGCGCTTCCTCATTCCTTATATGGTAATATCTCCTGTAGTGAATGTGCAATCAATTGATCAATCCTTCATGTGAACCTGCAATCAATTCTTCATCAGTGTGTCAGGGTGGATAATTTGTGAATCCTCCGCTCTAATTCACGGCAGTATTTCTCTTCAAGTCCTGTATCCCTGAAACGGATTAAAAAAATAAATCATTAACATTAAACATAATCAGAACTATGTTCCGTACGTACATATTTCCCTGGCAGGATGGTGTGTGTTCCTTACATATACAGTCGTGGCAAGTTTTGAGAATGACACAAATATTAGTTTTCACAAAGTTTGCTGCTAAACTGCTTTTAGATGTTTGTTTCAGTTGTTTCTGTGATGTACTAAAATATAATTACAAGCACTTCATACGTTTCAAAGGCTTTTATCGACAATTACATGACATTTATGCAAAGAGTCAGTATTTCCAGTGTTGGCCTTTCTTTTTCAGGACCTCTGCAATTCGACTGGGCTGTTCTCAATCAACTTCTGGGCCAAATCCTGACTGATAGTAACCCATTCTTTCATAATCACTTCTCAGAATTAGTGGGTTTTTGTTTGTCCACCCGCCTCTTGAGGATTGACCACAAGTTCTCAATGGGATTAAGATCTGGGGAGTTTCCAGGCCGTGGACCCAAAATTTCAACGTTTTGGTCCCCGAGCCACTTAGTTCTCACTTTTGCCTTATGGCACGGTGCTCCATGGTGCTGGAAAATACATTGTTCTTCACCAAACTGTTGTTGGACTGTTGGAAGAAGTTGCTGTTGGAGGGTGTTTTGGTATCATTCTTTATTCATGGCTGTGTTTTTGGGCAAAATTGTGAGTGAGCCCACTCCCTTGGATGAGAAGCAACTCCACACATGAATGGTCTCAGGATGCTTTACTGTTGGCATGACACAGGACTGATGGTGGCGCTCACCTTTTCTTCTCCGGACAAGCCTTTTTCCAGATGCCCCAAACAATCGGAAAGAGGCTTCATCTGAGAATATGACTTTGCCCCAGTCCTCAGCAGTCCATTCACCATACTTTTTGCAGAAGATCAATCTGTCCCTGATGTTTTTTTGCAGAGAAGTGGCTTCTTTGCAGCCCTTCTTGACACCAGGCCATCTTCCAAAAGTCTTCGCCTCACTGTGCGTGCAGATGCGCTCACACCTGCCTGCTGCCATTCCTGAGCAGCTCTGCACTGGTGGCACTCCGATCCCGCAGCTGAATCCTCTTTAGGAGACGATCCTGGCGCTTGCTGGACTTTCTTGGACACCCTGAAGCCTTCTTAACAAGAATTGAACCTCTTTCCTTGAATTTTTTGATGATCCTATAAATTGTTGATTTAGGTGTAATCTAAGTAGCCACAATATCCTTGCCTGTGAAGCCATTTTTATGCAACGCAATGATGGCTGCACGCGTTTCTTTGCAGGTCACCATGGTTAACAATGAAAGTCTGCCATTCTAACCCAATCAGCCTGACATAATGATCTCCAGCCTTGTGCTCGTCAACATTCTCACCTGAGTTAACAAGACGATTACTGAAATGATCTCAGCAGGTCCTTTAATGACAGCAATGAAATGCAGTGGAAAGTCTTTTTTCGGGATTAAGTTCATTTTCATGGCAAAGAAGGACTATGCAATTCATCTGATATATGCAAATTGCTATTATAAAAACTTAAGCAGCAACCTTTCCAATTTCCAATATTTATGTAATTCTCAAAACTTTTGGCCACGACTGTAGAATCCATAACTATATTTATTTCAATTCTATTTCATGTTTTATCATTAGAAAGCACAAAAGAGTTGTTTTCATATTTCATTAACAGGAAATTCCAATTCTCTAACAGGAAGTAAGACAAAGCATTCCAACTTCCTTCACACATTTCATGCATAAGCTAAAGCAAGTGTATAGCTTTACAAGCAGTAGGCAGCAGATAGTAGCGGACAATGTACCGTTTTCTTACTGCAGATGATTGGATAATGTGTTTGAGACTCACTTCAGCTCCTTAAGTTTCTTCTCTTTAATCTCGTCCAGACGTGCTCTGCGGATACGCGCTTCTTCATCCTGCTTCTCTCCTTCGCGGAACATCTCTCTCCTCTGGGCGATGGCCTGAGCCTCTCTCTCCCGAACCTGCTGCCGGACCCCGTCGGCGTGGCGCAGGACCTGCTGCCGATGCTGCTCCTCCTTCTCCTTCTCCCGCTTGATGAGCTCCTGCTGAACCCTGAAGGCGGACGAGAAAAAGGCTAAAGAATTCTCATTCTGCACAAGACAAACTAAAGCATATTGAATTACTGCAGTATTTATATGCAGTGATGAACAGATTTCATCATCACTGCATACGGAGCATCAGTGCCCGTATCTAACTAGTGACACTGACAGATTTGTGATGCACATATCAAGTCAAGTATTAAGGCGCACAGGGTAGTAGGTGAAATCTTTTAAAATAATATTTGGGATTACATTTTTTAAAGCACTTTAATGAACACTATGCAAGCTGGTTATTCCAGTTGTGAAAAGAAAATGTTCATTTTTCTTTTCTCTTTCATACTACATCACAGAATTCCTATGTAAATACTCTAAAAATAGAAATTCAACCGAGATTCCTCCTCATAAACAAACTTGCACTGGCCATAGCTCAGGAACCGAAGATGATACAAGGTAACAGACTCTGCATAAAAATGGAGCATATTGAACCGGGGGTCTGAAAATATACATAACTCAAATCGAAAAAAAAAAGCAATTTAATACCTAAATTAGAAACAATGCTGAAAAAGTAAACATATTTAGCATAATTATCACTACTCTGACTTGAACTACAGGGAGGAGACCTTCCGAGATTTCTGGGACTACTTGCCTGAATCCTACCATGGTCATAAAATTCGGGAATAAATACATAGCGTCCCAAAACATTTGACATCATTTCGCAGTCTAACAACATAACCTATTCTTGCTCAAATTAGCTCAAATTTTAAGGAGATGTGTAAAAACTAACCACATTTAATGTTATTATATTTTTGAATCGGGCGTGCCAGTGATAATGTAAGTGTGCTGGTGAAATGGCTACCACATTCACCTGACTTTATACTTTGTGATTTCTTTCTATGGGGCTACGGTATGTGAAAGGACTGGTCTTTATCCTCGAGCAGAAAATAAGTGCTGTTAAATAAATAAAAGTAATATTTTTTACATGAAGCCTATTTAATTTCGTTGCCTTGGACATGTAGTTACTCAGATATTCACATTTCAAATAAAGTCAAAAGTTTTGGGACACCCTGTACAATGGTCATACAATGGTTCCTAGATAGATGGATGGATGGATGGATGGATGGATTTGCTTGAATGGCCCTCCTTCTGTCAATCCACCACATTTCAGATCTAATCTGGCTAACTCTTCTGAATTTCCTCCCTGACTTTCTGGCTCCACAGTGACTGAAAGCTATATGGTTCTCCACCAGGCGTCAGGGCCGGGATTAGTCCCTCAGTAAAATCAAATTATTAATCAAATAAAACCATTTCGATTTCAAGTATAATCTAATAAAGAAATTAAATCATTGAGGAAATTAAATATTTGCGCTTCACCTCAGCACCCTCTCGAACTCGGCTCTCTCTCGTCCAGCTTGAATAGACAGCATGCGGTCTCTCTGGGTGATCTGCTCCCGACGTTCAGCCTTGAGTCTCTCCGCTTCCTCCAGCTTCTTCTGAGTCAGCTCTTTCTCTTTCCTTCTCCATTCCCTTTCAGCAGCCTCCTGGTTCCTTCGAGCCCTGACAGCATCCTGGGAGATGACACCAAATATATATACATATATATACATATATACACATATATACACATATATACACATATATACACATATACATATATACATACACACACACACCTATACACTGTTCAGGAAAATGTTAGACATGTTTTAAAAAAATATTTTTTTAAAATGACATGGCAAGGAGGAAATAAGGTCGATAGGAACCCAAGGAATGTGTATTAATTGTTAATTAATGAATAATTGTCATCTTCAGTCAATAATACAAGAGTGAAATAGTCCTGCTGTACCTGTTCGGATTTAAGGTCTCTGTCTCTTTCCTGGAGAGCTCTCAGTCGAGCCACTTCTTTCTCCTTCTCTTTCTTTAGCCGAGTCTGTTCAGCCTCATACTCTGCCTCTCGCTCCTGCAACAAAACGCACCATAAATTTGACTAGTGTGCTATTTTGCAAGAGGCGTTCATGTCAAACCAGGACTTTGGTGCAGATTAACCAAATAAAATAAAAAAAACATATAATGAGAGTGATATCTACAGTACCTATATTTCTCTATATGTTTCGGTGCTACACTAATACACTTAACCCAGTGTTTCACTTGAGTTCCATTACCGTATGCGTTTGATGTCTTCTGATGATCTGAATTAAAGCTATTTCGAATTAGAGCCATAGAACAGGTGAGGGCAAACGTTTGTACAAACCCATTCATAAATAAAATGCCATCTATTTAGCAATTTGTATACATTGAATTCTAATTTATTTATTTAATAATAATAATAATAATAATACATTTTACATTTTTATACATTAGGCATTGGAGGCAGTTATAAAGCCAAAAGCTAAGTATACCAGTATTATAGAATATTTATTTCACACTTTCAACTGACATCATCCTGAGTAATAGAATAATATTATCTTTGGCCGATTTATGGGTCATTTTATAATGATTATGATTATAATAAAGGAACATTTGTGAGATCTAACACACTAAATGTCTTAGTCGTACACATTACATTTCATTGTCTTAGTATTTTTTTTTCATTACATATGAAGAACCTTCTGGATCATTAGTAACAGAGAAGCATCCATGCCACTGAAATGTGACGAGGTCTAGCTCACCATTTTTTTCTGTGTATATTGCATAGCATGAAAGTCCGCCTGCCTCTCCTCTTCTTTCCTGCGCTCCTTGGCGATCAGATTTTCCTCATTGATTTTCTGAATTTCCAGCTGAATTCGTTTTTGCTCCTCTTTCTTCTTTTCCATAGCCTAGAACCAAAAGTCACAGGTACAGTACACACATATGCACACACACAAACAGACCAAACAAGCTAACAATCGTAAGAAAACAGATGTCCTATGTTAGCTGTTCCTACCTAAATATGCTGACACAGAAAGAATTATAGCCAGGGAGACATTTCAAGGGGTAACAAGGTAGTAAATTGGAGTTTCAATCATTAGTGGGTGAGTTAAACATTATCACATTGTCATTTTTGAAGTGTTTTGGGCTTCTGATCTCATACCTCCAACTCCTCCAGCTGCAACCTCTCCAGCTTCTCCAGCATCTGCTGCGCTTCTTGTTCTTTCAGCATTTCCTGCTGCAAGCGCTCCTCCTGACGATCCTCGATCTGTTTCAGGATGCACGTTTTCCCTCTGCAAAACACACACAGCCATAAAAAACTCACTAATCTAAACAGGCATTGAGATACTGGTAGTCCCCGACTTACAAACATTCGCGCTACGGATTTCCACAGGTACAAACGGACCGCGGTTCAACGTACATTCGTAGATGCGAACATATCCCGGGAGTCGCTCACATGTATTGTACAAAAAATAGACACTGCATTGCACTAGATAGCAATATTTACAATTATATATGATATTTTCAGTGTGTGTATAAATGTGAATGTATAACACGTCCAAAGTCAGGTATATTGTACGTGTGTGTGAGTGTGTTGGGGGTGCGGAAGAAATGAGTTGGCTACCCCAGTTTTAAAGGATCAGTCTGGGAGCACGATGATAGAAAATGTCTGTCCTGTAAAGCTGTTCCGATGGTGAATAATCCTGATTTCTGAAAATTCTCAATAAAAAGAGTTCACAGTCCAATACAGGATCTGAGACAAAACGGCGTCCAGGATTCCCTTCGCGATTTAAAGGTGCAGAGACAACGCTATTACATTTCACATGCGAGATTCATTCCCTTAGGCGCGGTTACGGTCTTTGGCCACATGATGGCAGTGTGTGGAAAGGGGGGCAAATATTTAGTCAAGTGAAACGGTACGCTTTATATTGTATATTCGTGTCAAAGGTGTACAAGACTCACTTTGTCATACTTAAGAACAAATCCGACTTACGAACATACTCCCCAGACAGAACTCGTTCGTAAGTCGGGGTCTATTAAAGAAGTGACGTGTTAAAAGCCCTTACTCAAGCCTCTGATTTTTGCGCAGCTCGTCGATATGTTCCTGAACCTCGAGGGCCCGCAGACGGTCCGCCTCCATCATGGCATCCAGCCTAAGCTCCTCCGCATGCAACTCGGACAGAATCTGCTTCTTCTCCTCGATCTGAGTGTCCCTCATTGCATGACACTGCACCCCCAGAATCAGCTGCGGAGTTAACACATTGAAGATCACGTGTGATCACTCACCAGAGGAAAAAAAAAAGAAAAAGAGATGAACGACTAAGGAGTGAGAACTAAAGAGTGTGGAAGACCTCATTGAGCTTCTTGACTTCATCTTCCTGCTCCATTCTCAGTGTGTTCGCCCTCTCCAGTAAGTACTGAGCACGCTCACTAGCTGCAGTTTCCAGATCGCTCAGGGCTTGGTTCTTTTGTCGGGACAAGTCTGCTTCTTCCATGTACACCTTCCTTTTCTCAGCAGCATCCTAATACAGAACACAGAACGGGGGGGTGTATCCGCATTATACAATACATAAGGACAACCATAACAGAGAAAGCTACAGATAGTAGAGAGAGAGAGAGAGCATGCTTCATACAACATGACAGTTAATGATAATGCGGCATTTTATACCATGCTTCAGATGACCGGCAAATTTGTTAGTCTGCATCATACACAGTTGAAAAAGTCTTTGTAAAAGGTTTGTACTGTTTACCACTTCAAACCAGTGTGTTCGAGTCAAACCAGGACATGTGATGAAATTTCTCGTGAATGAAGTCGGAAATCCGACTGACATTTTCAGAAGACTTAATGATGTTGAGATTATTAGGCATTTGAATTGTGCAGGCTCGGAGCCCACTGCAGTCGCTCCTATAAACCTGTTCTGCAAGAGGAATTTCTGATCCTAGACAATCGACTTGTCACCATCTTACAGAAGAGGCACGTGTGTCTGAGGGAACTGTACACACAATCATTTACACCAATACCACTTGCGCATTCCAGGAACTCGGCTTAATGTCACGTCCGCCGTACAATCCTGACCTCGCTCCAAGGAGTTTCTGGGAGACCAGCGTTTCAGACAGGAGGGAGACACTCCGGTGTAGCAGACGAATATATAGAGAGAAATGTAATAAAGGTAGTTTTTACTTTCATTACTGCGTTCTGTTATTCTGCGCAATCAAAAGTCCCGGTTTGACTTGAACACTCCTTACATTATATATCTTAATTTATAGCTTTCTGCTTACTGCGGCCTGTTCGCGAGCCTTGCGCTGACTCTCTAGTGCTGTTTCCCTCTCCTCTTTAGTGAGCACGCGAGACTGACCCATGATGCGCTCGAGTTCAGCTTGACAAAGGATAATGCTCAGTCCAGATGGTTCCTTATTGGGGATTCTATCTCAAAAGAATAAGGTAAGGTTCATATGAGGGGAACAGATGGCGATGTTTTTCACTGAGGTGTATAGGACATACCGGGAGTGCTTGCTGCGGTCTGTCTTGGAGTTTTGTGTCTTGGTGTCCGGAGAAGATATAGAGGGATGTCTGGAGTCACCTATAGAGGAGCTCTTACCCTCACATGCAGACTGATGAAAAATATAGATATATAAATATCTATTATAGGAAATATGAAATCAATATGCCTACATTATGCATAGGCCATTAAGTACAATTTTTTTTTTCCACACCTGTTTGACCTTCCCAAAAAGCGTTTCATCCACTTGGGAATTGGGGGCGAGCATACGGTAGCGGCGTGTATGACTACTGTTACTAGACAGCCGTGTGGATGCTGACGATGATGATGATGATGATGATGATGTTGCCAAACTTTGAGCCTATAAAGGCAAATCAACATAATATCACATGTCAGATTCAAACAAAAAGAATGTGCATTACAGTTTTGTTGGAAATCAGTTAACAATAATGATAGCATGAAATTAGTAATTCTTTACGACAGTGCTTCAGTTGATTAATGTTTTGGGGCATTCACTTATACACACTCTCTTAAGGTCTCTCCACAGCAATCAAATTGGGTTGAGGTTTGGACTTAACTAGTCCAATCCAAAACCTGGATGCTTTTAATTTCAGCCATTCTGATGTTGCCATGTGCTTCAGATCATTTTCATTTTTCTGGTGGATGAACCAATTGTGACCAAGCTTTAGCTGTCGAACAGATTTCTCAAACTGACATTTGCCTCTAAGGTACTCTGGTATACAAGAGAGTTCATGGTCAACTCATCGTCTGTGAGGTGCCCAGACCTCCCTACTCCTTGCAACTTATCTCTTATCTTTTCTCCTTATCTTAAACAACACTTTGTCTACTTTGTCCTTCCGAATTGCCATGTGTTGTGGGGCAAAGCTGACTAGCTTCTAACAAAAGGCTGAATCCCAGCCTAATCCCTAATCAATGGCACTACACCCTAGTGCATCACCTTGCCATTTAACACTATTTGGGATTCAACCCTGAAATGTGGAAGTTAACAAAGCTGATATTGTTAACCAGAATAAGTTGAAACTTTAAGAGGAACTTTTGGGATTTACAGGACCGTCCACCATCTCCATGGTTTATTCTCCGAACATTTTGGCTATATGTTTCCGGTAAGAATTTAAAACTACTTAAGAGACACCCTGTTGGTGGCACGGTGGTGTGGTGGTTAGCACTGTCGCGCTTGCACCGCCAGGGTCCGGGTTTGATTCCCGGCCAGGCTCGATTCCCGTCTCTGTGTGCATGGAGTTTGCATGTTCTCCACGTGCTTGGTGGGTTTCCTCCGGGTAGTCCAAAGACATGTATGTTAGGCTAACTGGCGTTGCCAAAATTGCCCGTAGTGTGTGAATGAGTGAGTGTCTGTGCCCTGCGATGGATTGGCACCCTGTCCAGGGTGTACCCTGCCATGTGCCCTAAGTCCCCTGGGATAGGCTCCAGGCCCCCAGTGACCATGAATACTGGATTAAGCAGTATAGATGATGAGTGAGTGAGTAAATACCCTCTTATAGCTGATAGCCGGTCGTGTTGGTGGAGCAAAATAACGGGTTAACCAAATCATAAATGGTGTTTGTGGAACTGTTGCATGCACTTATCACTCTCTGCAGTGCACCACGTTCCCTCCAATCCTACAGCACTGCTCAACTGATCCCAGAATCTCGCAGGGATTGAGAATCAGAATTTTATATTCTGGTTCCTCATATGAGGTCAGGGGTGGCTCAGCGGTTAAGGCATTGAACTATGGTTGAACCCAGGTTCAAACCCCATGACCACCAAGTTGGGCCCTTGAGCGAGGCCCTTAACCATTAACTGCTCAGATGTATAATGAAATAAAAGTGTAAGTCGATCTGGATAAGGGCTCCATCTAATGTAAATGTATATGTTTCTTAGGTATTTGGGTTACCTCCCTCAGGCAGTGTTTAACTGATGTTACTAACCTAGTGAACCAGAGTAAGGACTATGCTTACATAAGTGCTTCAAACTATTGTAAGCTGCTCTGAATAAAAGCAACCGCTAAATGCCGAAATGTAAAGCAATATCACGCTCTAGTCATGCTGATCATCAGGTTTACAAATGCATGACAGCCGTGCTGATAATCCAGAACAACAGCACTCCTTGAATAACACTGTATTAACTGATGTGTAAATATTTACATTTCAATTCAATTTGTTAACAAAAACAAAAAGCCAACTCACCATACTTCTTCAGATTTCAGTAAGCACTAAAGCATTTTATTTTGTTTCATTTGTAGCATGAAGTTCTGAGGTTACCATGGTTACGGCGTCATCATTGCCAACGCTGCGGCGACGTCGCTCCAATGTTACAACACAATCGGCATTCTGTGGTGTTTTACAGCGTCTCCGCTTCTCCTCGTGTCCTTGTCCGCTTTCTGTCGTGTTTCTAATTAACACCTGTTTATTCAGATCCACCGTGCAGCGCGTGACGTGACTTATTTCTCCCATCGTCTGAATGCGCGTCTGTCTTGCATTCTCATAGGCACGACCACCACCTAGCGGCTGTTACCAGAATAACACCTCCCGAGGTCCTGCTTAAACAGTATAATGATGCTGCTACTCGCTCTGCACTGCAGCCTGTTAAAATTTAGTATACGGTTATTAAAAATATTTATTATTATAATATTAGATAGGTAGATAGATTGACCACTTTATTGATTCCAAAGAGAATTTCAATTCAACAGTAGTAAGGATAGTAACATATCTACTTGTATAACATTGTGACCACCTGCCTAATATTGGAAAGTCAAACCAACCAGTCTGACACCAACTACAGACGTTGCTGGTCACACTTTCTTCTTATTTTATTTTTGATGTGAACATTACATGAAGGTCTTGACCTGCTGCATGATTTTATGCACGCATTTGCTAGTTGGAAATTTGCATGAATGTACAGAATTTACATTTGTAAGTGGAAAGTACATATAATTGATCAGAATCAGATGAGCAGAGAAAACAAAGATTGGTGGCACATGTGAGGGTCAGCGGATTAAGGAATGGGATTAACATTCATATAAAAATCAACTCTATTGTTTATGAATAATGATAATACACCGCTCGGGTAATGGTTTTTATTGGATTATAGAGGATTTCATTGATGTGAATCTGTAGTCATTTCTTCTTCAGCGCACCAGGGTGGGTAAGTTAAGAATCTTCCGCTCTACTTCACGGCAGTATTTCTCTGGAAGACCTGCATCCCTGGAAAAGAAAAAAAAAAAAAAAGACATTCAGTATTAGTAAAAAAAACAAAACTATGTTCTGCACATACAGTACATATATCCCTGGCAGCATCATGTGCGTTTTCCTTACATTTTAACCAGTAAGAGGATAATATTTGGAAGGAGTCCATAACCGTAATTGTATAAACTTTATGTTTTATCATTAGAAATCTCAAAAGAAATGTTATTTTTCTCATATTCATAACCATTCTCGTGGGAAAGCTCTAACAGGAAGTAAGGCCAAGCATTCCAGCCTTCCTTCATACAGTACATTCCATGCTATATTTTACAGAAGCCAATTCAATTCCTTGATCCAAATCCACAGCTGGGGTGTTAAGCAGGCTGATGTATTTCCAGCTGTTGCGTACGCAGATGTGTAAGCTAAAGCAAATTTAGAGCTTTACAAGCAGTAGGATTCAGATAGACGCAGAAAATGTACTGTTTTTTTTAAATTGCAGATGATTCGAACAGGAAGATAATGTATTTGAGACTCACTTCAGCTCCTTAAGTTTCTTCTCTTTAATCTCGTCCAGACGTGCTCTGCGGATACGCGCTTCTTCATCCAACTTCTCTCCTTCGCGGAACATCTCTTTCCTCCGGGCGATGGCCTGAGCCTCTCTCTCCCGGACCTGCTGCCGGACCCCGTCGGCGTGGCGCAGGACCTGCTGCCGATGCTGTTCCTCCTTCTCCTTCTCCCGTTTGATGAGCTCCTGCTGAACCCTGAAAATGCAGGAGAAAAAAGCAAAAAATTCCTACTCTGCACAATAGTGCACGGAAATCCAAATGTCAAAATGAGGCTGCGGGGCCCCTCTTCCTTAGTACGTCACAGAATCCTTATTTAAATATGCTAAAATTAGGATTTCGACTGAGGTTTCAGAGGTCCTTTTTGTAAACAAATTCACGCTAGCCATATCTAGATACAGGATATGATACAGTGGAGCTTATTGAACCAAGAGTCTGAATTCATCTAGAAACCTCCGTAGTCCAACTAGGGACTGTGGAGGACAAATGTATTTATTCTCATTTTTACCTTTGGCAATGCACATTTGCACACAATTTGGGAATGCCAATTAGCCTATTCTGCATGTCTTTGGACTTTGGGAGGAAACCGGAGTATCCGGAGGAAACCCACCAAGCATGCAAACTCCATGCACACAGACCCGAAGCGGGAACCAAACCCAAGACTTGGAAGTGCAAGGCAAAAGTGCTAACCACTAAGTCACAATGCCGCTATTTTATACATATATACACGGACAATGAAACTGAAACACTGGCCAATTTAGTGTTGGAGGTTTCATGGCTAAATTTGACCAGCCTGGTGTCCAATCTTCACTGATTCACTGGCACACTCCACCAGTAAGAGCAAAGTGCCAGGGTTAATTAGCAGCGTAATAGCACAGTTTTGAGCGAGTCAGGAAACGGTTTCCTCCACCAGCACCACAAAGTGCCCTGGCCACTATTCTGCAACAAGAATGGCTCAAAATCCCTCTGGCAAGTATATAGAAAGTTTCTCTCTCTACATTGGTCAGAACTCGCTAGTTCAATATCTTTAGGTTTCATACATTGGAGGACCCGAAACCAATCTCCCTACTAAGTAAGTAAAGCCTTTATTTTGTCACATATACATTACAGCATAGTGAAATTCCTTCTTCACATATCCCAGTGTAACTGGGGTCAGAGCTGTACCATGGCAGGGTCAGCCTGGCTGAGCTGGGAATCGAACCGCCGATTTTCCGCCAATAATTGAGTTACTTTCGATCAGTAACTCAGTGCCTTAGCCCTCTGAGCCACCACTGCTACCAATCCGTATGTAAGTCTGTCTGTCTGCATGTCTGTATATCTGTATGTCTGTCCAAGTGTCCCTCAAGGTGGGCATGGCTATATGCATCACTCAACAGACACAATCAATTCAGCATTTTGCCTCAAGGTGGGCGTGGCCATACACTCCGCTCAGCAGAGCAAATCAATACAGCGACCTTGATGAGGGTGTGGCCATTCGCATCACTCAGTAAAGCCAATCAACATGATCGTTTACTGTGTATACATATAGTATGCATAAACGATGGCAATGCACCTTACAAACTTCCACCATCCTCACCAAACACAAACAAAAGCGCGACACAGCATGGCTTACGCCAAACAATGGGATGGACACTATGACATGTGCTATGTTTACAATAAAGTACTTGATATCCAATTGCTAAGGATTGTACTCCCACGATTCAATATTTTGTAGAGCCACCTTTAGCAGCAGTAACCTGAAGTAAGCTTACTAAAGCTTGTGTGTTCTCTATGACTTTATCAGTCTGTCACAGTGTGTGGAGGAGGTTTGGTCCATCCTTCCTGACAACTTTGCTTTAGTTCATTGAGGTTTTTGGGCATTAACTTATGCACAGCTCTCTTTAGGTCCCACCACAGCATTTCTTTTGGGTTGAGGTCTGGACTTTGGCTAGGCCATTCCAAAACCTTGATTCTTTCCTTTTTCAACAATTCTGATGTAGATTTATTGTAAATAAAATAAAATAAAATAAATAAAACAAAAATCTCAAACTGGATGAACTAAATGAGGTTGGAATAAAGCAATAGTACGATCATCAATTGAACCAGTGAGGTCACTGAGTGAGACAGTTGTGTGAGCAAAAGTGAGTGAAATTTGCTGAAGTGATTCAATCTTTTTAATTTAAGTATGATCTAATGAAAAAATGAGGTCATTCAGGCATGTAGTTGTGGTTCACCTGAGCACCCTCTCGAACTCGGCTCTCTCTCGTCCGGCTTGAATAGACAGCATGCGGTCTTTATGGGTGATCTGCTCTAGACGTTCAGCCTTGAGTCTCTCCTCCTCCTCCAGCTTCTTCTTAGTCTGCTCTTTCTCTTTCCTTCTCCATTCCCTTTCAGCAGCCTCCTGGTTCCTTCGAGCCCTGAGCGCATCCTGGGAGATGAAAACAACGGTATACTTATATATATATATATATATATATATATATATATATATATATATATATATATATATAAGAGCGTCTGCCAAATTCCTAAAGTGCTCTAATTTAACACACGTCTTTAACAGAATGAATGAGATAGTCCTGCTGTACCTGTTCAGCTCTATGGTCTCTGTCTCTTTCCTGGAGAGCTCTCAGTCGAGCCACTTCTTTCTCCTTCTCTTTCTTTAGTCGACTCTGTTCGGCCTCGTAATCTGCCTCTCGCTCCTGCAACAAAACCCACCATAAGTCCACATCTCCACGAATCCACAGCTCTGATCTTTTAAACTCTCTTTGCACCACATCAGATTGACTTCTTTGAGAATACTCATCCTGTGTTTAGATTATTATTATCTTTTGGCCAATTTATGGGAGATTTTATAATGATTATAATAAAGGAACATTTGTGAGATCTAACACACTAAATGTCTTAGTCGTACACATTACACTTCACTGTCTTAGTCATTTTTTCACTACATGTGAAGAACCTTCTGCTTCTTTTTATTGCAGGGAAGCATCCATGCCACTGAAATGTGACGAGGTCCAGCTCACCAGTTTCTTCCGTGTATATTCCAGAGCATGAAGGTCCGCCTGCCTCTCCTCTTCTTTCCTGCGCTCCTTGGCGATCAGATTTTCCTCATTGATTTTCTGAATTTCTGTCTGAATTCGTTTTTGCTCCTCTTTCTTCTTTTCCATAGCCTAGAACCAAAAGTGAAAAAAGAAAAAAAACAAGCACAAAATTGTGAGAAAACAGATGCAATGTTAGCTGTTGCTACAAACTGACACTGACACTGAGCTGGACAGAAAGAATTATAGCCAGGAAGACATTTCAAAGGATAACAAATTGAATTTCGATCGATAGGGTGAGTTAAAACTTAATCACAATACTACGTATATATTAATATCTTGGTTAGTATACAGTTCATGTGGGGTTGCTTTGACTTTTCAGTAATACTTTGATATCGACCAAGTTTAGACTGTTTTTAGGTTTTTTAACATTTCTTCATGGCTTCAGAAGCCTCTGATCTCATACCTCCAACTCCTCCATCTGCAACCTCTCCAGCTTCTCCAGCATCTGCTGCGCTTCTTGTTCTTTCAGCATTTCCTGCAGCATGCGCTCCTCCTGACGAACCTCGATCTGTTTCAGGATGCACGTTTTCCCCCTGCAAAACACACACAGTCATAAAACACTCACTAATCTAAAGAAGATATTGAGAGAGTAACGAGAAGAAGTGACGTGTTAAAAGCCCTTACTGAAGCCTCTGATTTTTGCGCAGCTCGTCGATCTGTTCCTGAACCTCGAGGGCCCGCCGACGGTCCACCTCCATCATGGCATCCAGCCTACGCTCCTCCTCCTGCAACTCGGACAGAATCTGCTTCTTCTCCTCGATCTGAGTGTCCCTCACCGCATGACACTGCACCCCCAGAATCAGCTGCGGAGTTAACACGCGTGATCACTCACCATAGAAAAAAGTCATGCACGACTAAGGAGTGAGAACTAAAGAGTGTGTCAGACCTCATTGAGCTTCTTGACTTCATCTTCCTGCTCCATTCTCAGTGTGTTCGCCCTCTCCAGTAAGTACTGAGCACGCTCACTAGCTGCAGTTTCCAGATCGCTCAGGGCTTGGTTCTTTTGTCGGGACAAGTCTGCTTGCTGCATGTGCACTTTCCTTTCCTCAGCAGCATCCTAATATAGAAACAGTTTTGATATTAAAACTGGACAGTAAAAGTTACTGTATTCTGTATCTAATTATCTAATGTACAATTTATATGCCATTTCTGTTTTAACATTTTCTTTTTTGATATGAGACTCTTTGCCACAGTCAAACATTTGAATGGTGTAAACTTTCTACCTTGATGGTATCCAAGCACTAGTGAATCTTATAGTACAGAAGTGCATTAGTGTGGCAGGGAATTATATAGAGAACTAAAGGTAATGCATTCTGTTTTCCTGCACAAAGCCTTTAAGTATAGCTTTCTTCTCACCATAGCCTGTTCATGAACCTTGTGCTGAATCTCCATTACCACTTCTTTCTCCTCTTTACTGAGCACGCGGGATTTACCCATGATGCGCTCGATTTCAGCTGGACAGATGATGACAGACTGTCCAGACGGGTCCTTACTGGGTATTCTAGGTCAACAGAATGAGACACATTCCGTATCCGACAGTTCATATGAGGGGAACAAATAGCATTGTCTTTCTCTGAGGTGTCCCACTCTTGTGTAGTATATACTGTACCTGAGGTGCCGGATGAGGTCCTTGGTGATTATAGGGACTGTCTCCGGGTTTTGTTTCTTGGGGGCCGGAGCAGAAAGCGACTGAGTTCTGGAGCCACCTTTGGCAAGGCTCTTAACTTCACATGTAGACTGAAACAAATACGAACAGTATACATACATGAATGGCGAAATCTAATAAGTCCTCAACATGCCTACAGTATGTATCTGCAACCCACTAATTATTAATCTTGTTTTTGTTTTAGGGAATGTAAATCTTTTTTTTTTTTCACACACACCTGTTTGACATTCCCAAAAAGACTTTCATCCACTTGGGAAGTGGGGGCGAGTGTCCGGTAGCGGCGTGTGTGTGCACTGGTACTAGACAGCCGTGCGGATGATGATGTCCGACTCTGAGCCTATAAAGACCATAAAGATTATACCACATGACCGATTCAAACACATAGAAGGTGTGTTACAGATTCGTGGGAGATCAGTAAACACTAATGATAGTGTACAATTGGCGAAGAAAAAAATTGTAGTTAAACATATATGGTTACATTATGTTACAGAACAATATTTGCAAGCCCGTAAAGAAACCAAAATATGTGCATCCAGTTAACAAAAAAAATAAAAAAAAATCTAATGTATGCTCCTGGACAAAGGAGCAAATTTGACAAAGTTATCAGAAGAACTCATATTCTCCAGCACGCGCAGTAAAACCTTCCATGTCTATATCTATATCCTGTTCTTCTTCTGTGTCATTTAACGACAGTGTGAATATACTGTAATAGGTTACGATTCTGCCAACTGTAGGTATCTTTCTCCCTCATCCTCCAGCCTCTTAAAGCCAGAAGACCTTTAAATTCCATCCTACCTTAAGAAAGTCTAAGGCATCATTCCCTGATCTTGTCTTCCCTTGTTCTGTGTCTTGATCTCTTCGTATGCTTTATCCGGTACTTCCACGCACTCTTTCTTCTCGACATGTTTCCTCTCAGTACCTTAGCACGGAGCCTTTGGTTGGAGTTCTGTAAGTTGCATCACTGACACCTATACTGTAGATCTTACTCTCCTCAGTTTCCCTGCCATTTAAAGCTGACTTTCCAGTCTTCAAAAAATGAAAAAACCAAACAAACAAACAAAAAACATGAAATGCTTCCTTGTCTGACCAGTGACTCGTGGTCATGGCTCAGTGGCTCTCCTGCATATACTTCCTGCACAAGAGCAATACGTGCTCAACAGTCCCGTTGGGTGGTTACCTACTGTAGGCAGACCACTCTGAAGGATTAGTCTGCTAATTAATACTTCCTCTCTTTTTTTTTGTCCCCTCACCCCCACTTCCTTACCATGTCTTCTTTGTCCTGTATTAAATGCAAATGCTCTGCTTTTGGTTCTTTATCCCACTTCTTCGCCATTGTTGTTTTGCCTTTCTCCACAATAACTATACTTTTCCCCTATAACTGTAATGATCTGATATTGACCTCAACATCATCTTTTATGGTTGCTTCTTTTGTTAGCTTGTCTGTCCTATCGTTTCGTTTCACGGGATGCCTGAATGGTCTGGGTCCCACCGAAAAGAGACACTGTTCTCCCTTGTTTAACTTTTGTTGAGCTAGCTAACAAGATTTCATACACAAGATCCTGATGGCTTCTGCTGGTATATACTCTAATAATTGCAAGTCCTGGTGACTCTAAAAATCACTGTATTTTGGGGACTGTTCTAGTGCCATCATTAATGTATACAGCTCAACAACATATACACTCTCTTGCTACTCTCTAATTTGTAACTAGGTACTGTATATTTACAATTTATTTTAATATAGGGGCATTTCTGAAAATAAGTTTTTAAATTAAGATATATGGTATATATTTAGACGATGGAGTGATTAAGCACCTTATACATTGTGGCTGTGACCATATCTAACTGTTCCTCTGCCCACCGGACCTGTCTGACTTGTCCAACTCTGGTTGGAGGCCCCATGTGTCCTGCTTGGTGTGGTGACTGACGATGGTTCCACTTTACCATGAAGACGGTCGGTCCTGGGCTCAGCTGATGCAGACAGCTGTACTCTGTTGGCTTGTGACTGCAGTCATTCAATAGTTCAGGACTGAAATTACTACAAGCAGTTTTGTACCTGAGCCTACAATTTTTTTTTTTTTTTTACAATTTTTCTTTGCCACTGTTGTCATCGGCTTGCTCATCAGGTACAATCTGATTTATACATATTTCCTCACATATTTCATGATGATTTCACTGATTTACAATGACGTTGTTAAAAAAGCTATATAAATAAAATTGAATTGAAGATATTTATTTCTAATATGATTCATATGACAAATAATTACACCCTCTACCTCTTGGTAAACATGTTGGATAAGATGCATTCTTATTCTATAATCAACATATATATATGTGTGTGTGTGTGTGTGTGTGTGTGTGTGTGTGTGTATTTTTACATTTGAAGCCTATTAAAAAAATTAACTCACCATACTTCTTTGCAGATTTCAGCAAGCACTAAAGAAAATGCGCATTATATGAGAATAAACAAACGAGAATCACAGAGACAGCTAGACTTACAGATGTACTGCGGAGGCTAGCACTAGCAATGTTAAAGAGGTTTGTTATGATGTTACTATAGAAACTGTAACCAAGGTTTTAGAGCGGAAAGACCCCGCATGCGCATTAATACCTCCATGGATTAGTAGTGCACACACGTAAAATTTCCTCCAAAATGGGAGTTTTAACAAATGTATTTATTTATTAATTAAAATAATAATAATAATAATAATATTATTATTATTATTATTATTACACAAATTCTCACCCAGCTTTAATCTCACCTGTGGCCGGGTTCATTTTATTCACCGCTACTTCCTATCACTAATCTCACATAACAACAACCCGGAAGTTAAGCTGTGCATCGAGATCGCGTATTGTTTGCAGATCTACGTTCTGTGTAAACGCGTCACATTATACCTGTGCACTTCCGTACTAGTTAGATTTTTATATAAGGCATAAACTGCGTACCATCTCACATGGTCTTTTACTTAAACAAGTACTCCTTATTCCATGTTTTTTTCACCGCTCCCTTTAAATTCCTTAAGAAACCTTAAGAAAAATAGGTTTAAATCAACCATTTCATTTTCAAACTGCAGTGTTGTTACAACACAAAAACTTATCAACCTTTTTTTATTATTTTATTTTATAATGACAGCCCTTTATAGGTTTATAATAATAATAATAATAATAATAATAATAATAATAATAATAATAATAAACGGTGTAAAACATGTGCTGCGTTGTGTGCGGATCAGATGGTCCGCTGTGGAGCCCCTTGACGGGATTAGCCAAAGCAAAGTTACTATTTCCCACAAAATGTACTGTAAAGACTTATGACTATGGTGATTTAATCTTATTCTGCCATATACTATCTTCCAGTAAGTGTGTTTTAAGGCATAATGCTTGGAAGAAAATAACAGAGTTAGTTGGAACCCTGGAAATGTACATATTGAGGCTAGTTCACTTGGTTGGTTTATCTGCTAGCGAAACTAGCCTACAATTTTCATATACTGTGAATATAAGGTTACTTTTAAGAATTAAGCGATATAGACATAGATACAAAGCTATGTGTCACCAGCTTGTGGAAGAATATATTTATTATAAAAAGAGGATCATGGTTCTTTGACGATCTGTGTGGGATTGTAACGTATACTTGGTAATGTTAAAAAATGTCATGTGTACTTTAAGGAATCTTAGTCTGGACTGTCTTTTACATTTGACAAGTCTTAGGTTTTGCACAAGACCATCCTATATTTTTGTGGGACAGTAGTAATAATTTATTGCAGAACTTTAGCATTACAACTTTGTGTCATGTCCTGTATACAGTATGTTCCCCAAGATTTAAGAAAGTCAGACTTGCGTGAAATTTAACCAACAAAAATGTGATCATCTTGTTTAAAAAAAGTAATTTATTTTATTTTGCAGAAATGTTTCAGATCTTTTTAAAACACATGATACACTATATATAGTACCATCCATTTCCCAACTCTGTTTTAAAGGCCTCAGTTGAAGCAGTCCCTAAAACTAGTGTTTCAGATGTAGGAGCTGTGTGTGTGTGTGTGTGTGTGTGTGTGTGTGTGTGTGTGTGTGTGTGTGTGAATGACTAGTGGTTGTGCTGTCTGCTAAGTGTTTCAGCCAGTGTCCTGATCATCTCTGCCAATTCTTCTGTCTCATTGGACTTCTCCAAGAGCTCATAGCGCAAACTTGAGATGTCCTGCTTTATCTCCTTTAACTCTCCTGTAGAGAGAGAGAGACTCTTGGTACACATGCAACATATTTTATGAAAGATCTGTATAAAACCTTTTTTTTAAGATATAATAAGAATGTTAAGCAAATCTGTAAAATAATGTATTAAGTAATAATAATAATAATAATAATAAATAACATACTGTACCTTCATTAACCTCATCACTCTCTTTGTCCATTTGTGCTTTTATGATATATCTTTTAATTAATCGTTTCATGATCCTCTGTCAGGAAACAATGTGCATTCAATATTAAAGAATGAAGTAAAATGACTACATTTTAACAAACATTTAAGCCATTTAATCAAAGTTTTTTTTCCCTAGCTCCAGAGCTTTCTAGCTTTCCATTACCATGGCTGAGATAAAAATGGTTAATGAAGATGAATAAATAAATAAAATAAATAAATAAATAAATGTACAAACCCAATAAGAGGTTAAGAATTTAACTTTTACAGTAACTGTAATACTGTAGAACTTATAGACTACAAGCTGAAAAAATATTATAAGTTATAATTTATATAAGTTATAAGTTATCTATATCTATACCACATGTCCTGTAAAGGGTCATGGAGCCCTGGATCCTATCCCTTGGAACCCAGGATATACGGCAGGATATCACAGGGCATTTGTATACACAGTATGGGCAATTTGAAAATTCCAATCAACTGCATGTCTTTGGACTATAGGAGGAAACACCCACACAGGACCGGAGACAAGACGCAGGACCCACACAGGACCCACACAGGACACTGGACGTGCAAAGGCAAACATGCTAACAATGATAAGCCACTAAGGTAAAAATTCTTAGTTGGGGAACCTTTACTAACCTTTCAGTTCTTTTTTTAAAAGGCTTATATCATAGTGCTACATATAATCAAATACTGGAAGTAAAATTCATCACTTGAGTGATTTTTTATTGTACATGAAAAGTCATGGTGTAATAGTGTCAGCATTTTACCCGATAACGACTTGATTGAGGTGATCCTGCATAATTTGATTCCTTTTGTTCACCCAGCTGAAACGATAAAAAAAATAATAAAATCTTTTCATTATTTAAACTGTGCCATGTTTCAGATCTCAGGCTACAGAATATTTGATTGGGTCTAACTGTTTACATTTAAGCTTTTAAGTACTGCACTTAAGATTGGCTTCCCACATCACAGAGCTTATTTCTGTACAGTGTTTACACGATCAGACTTTCTATATACTCAGGTCTCTGTAAGCATACTTTATAAATATACATATATTGTAAATACATAACCAAATTGTTTACATAATACAGTAAACCCTCCTAGCCTTTGTCGCTATAACATATGATTGCCACAATAACTGTGGGCGAAGTAAGAAACTGATCCTGATTTCATGCAAGTACAATCTTACTGTAACGAAGCATATTCTCGTTCATTTCTCGTTGATCATCTGCTCTTACTTCATTGAGCTCGGTGTCCTCCTTCAGGCTGTCTTTTTGTCTCTGCAGAGGTGTTAACAGGAGCTGCTTCATTTTCTGAGTCAGGCTGAGCACAGACTTGGGGCTTGGAATTAAGTTAAAAGGCACAGGCAAAGTTCCACCTTCCTCGAAGTAAGAGAACCACAGCTTAGCCCGGGCAAACTTCCACTCCACATCTGCGTCATCCTGTCAGGAGACAAACGTCTCATAAAGGAACAAAATTCTACCTTGATGTTAACACAATGAGAGTGAATGTTCAGGGAAATAACTGTATTAATGAAAATGATTCGGGATAAAATTCTTTACATAACATGGCATTCTAATACTATATACAGGGGGTGATTTTGCAGAATAATAGAACCCAGTTATGAGAGTAAAACTACCTTTATTCCTCTATATCATCTCCTGCTACACTAATGGACCTATCCTAGTGTTTCACGGCGGCTTGGATACCATCAAGGTAGAACGTTTTCACAGTATGGTCTGACGGCTTCATGTCTGAACCCCTGGCCTCCCAGGAACTCATTTAATTGCCCAAATACTGTGTGTGGTCAGGACTGTATAGGCTGTGTGGCAATAACTCCCAGCCGAGTCTCTGTAAGATGCAAGTGGTGTTGGTGAATGGATTGTGTGTACAGTTTCTACACACAGATTTTCAAGGAACTGGCTGAATGTTCAACAACATACTGTGCTGTGCTTAAACTCTACTGT
The DNA here is from genome assembly GCA_011419295.1 of Clarias macrocephalus. NCBI lineage: Eukaryota > Metazoa > Chordata > Actinopteri > Siluriformes > Clariidae > Clarias > Clarias macrocephalus. The sequence continues at coordinate 52,991 of JAAGKR010001835.1, forward strand.
AAATGTCAATCAATTTTATGTCTTCATTCATAAGAGTTTTCATCACAGGTCCCGGTTTGACATGAACGCCTCGCATTTACAAATTTACAGTTTACAAATATCAAAATTGAAACCCTGATTAAATGTATCCACATATTCACATATTCATATATATGGAAATGTTACTCACGTTTACTCGAAGTCATTTAAAAATCAGGCATGAAACTAACATAGCACACAACCTATATATAAAGATTACAATAAACAGGGTATTTAAATTCTATGTGTGTGTGTGTGTGTGTGTGTGTGTGTGTGTGTGTTTGTGTGTGCGCTTCCAGATTACCTCAATTTCCTGAAACGAGCTGTTGATCATAGCGATGAGCATGTTGAGGAGGACGATAACCATGATAACATTGTAAACTCCATAAAGGACATAGCCAATATTTTCGATGAATTTATGTCCATTATTAATGACAACTGATTTGACCTCGGAAAGCCCAAAAATAGCCCAGAACAAGGTTTTAAAGCTCTCTTCAACTCTAGGAGGAGAAAGTAAAAAAAAAAAAATCATCTGTAAACTTAAAAATAAATAAAGCTGGCATATTTAATATATAAATTACATTGTAACCTTTATTAATTAGCATTTATTTGAATCAATCATACTCCTCAGAACAACATGTACTTTAAGTAAGTGAGACATTTTGATACATAATTAAAATTAATCACAAAATTGCATGAATTGGATATAAACAAATCTTATCCAAGAGGCTATTAGTCACTTTCTTAAACTGTACAGTGTGCTATTGTTTATGATTACCCAGGGTATGACTAAATTCTCATGACCAGTTTGCATAAATTGTCAATATATGCCAAATGCCAACACCCACATGCAGTATGTCCTTAAATGCTAGTGCCAAAGGCTTTTAATCCATGTGCCAATCTAAAACCAAGACATTTTCTAAAAACATTTTGCAAAGTATATTTTTTCCCCGTAATCAACAGAACAGATTAAATCCCAGGAGGACCCAACATAATGTCATAATGTTTTAACTATAGTATAGAAGCATGCTCAAATTATAATGTAGTAAGCTGATGCTGAATTGCTGGATTCCCTGCGTATACTTGTGTGTCTATATAAGAATTTACAATGAGCGTTGTTTTTATATAAGCACAAAGGTAATTAATTTTTTAATCAATGTTCGCATGCTTGCGGTTAAGTCTGCACTCACGTCGTGAAGGCATTGTTCTGCTTTGCTCCGAGGTAGTACGAGTAAAGGTTGAACATCCCAATCATAAAGGCTACAAACACCATAATGAAGATCACCATGAACTTAAAAATGTCTTTGACCGTTCTGCCCAGGGAGATCTGCAGGGGGCCGAAGCTTTCGTTGGCCGGCAGGATGTAGGCAATCCGCGAGAAGCTCAGCACTACAGCAATGGCATACAGGCCCTCCGAGATCAGCTGCGGGTCTGATGGCACCCAATAGATCCGTGCTACGTTAGTAAAAAAAAAAAAAAAAAGTCAAACGCTATTTGTACAGAACTGTGAGATGTGAAAAATGCAAATAAGTAGTAGAGAAATCATTTTTCTCATATAACATTTAGCTTTGTAAACTTTTAAATGACAAATTTTTGGAAGATGATGGACAATAGAAATATTTTTTCATTAACAAAAATGCAGCTTATCACTCTAAATTGAACCGAGTTATTTCTTTCATTCAATCCAGAAAATCATAATTAAATAAATGCATGTAAAAAGGTTCAGCACTGCCATAATTGAAGACACATTTCTAGTAGCAGTCCTTAAAAACTCTTGTTCAGAGGGGTATTAATAAAAAAAAAAACAATAATTTCTATTTTATTGCACTGTACCTCACCCAAAAATAGACATGGTTTATCAAAATGAACAACAATATACACACCAATCAAACATAGCATTAAAACCATTACCATTAAAACCACTTAGGTTCAAGGTTCCACTGGTTCCACCAAAACACTGTAGGGGCATGACTCCACAAGACTACTACTACTTTAAGGTCAGGCCTTCATGGATCAGATTTTTTTGCCCAGTACATCCCATGAGTGCTCGATCGGACTGAGATCTGGGGAATTTGGATGCCAGATCAACAACCCTGAACTTTTTATACACATCAAGTTGTGATGCACTGAGCGTTCTGATACCTTTGTATCACAGCCAGCATCAACTTTGGGCTACATTCTGTAGGATCAGACCAGATAGGTCAGCCTTTGGTCTGCATGGACGTAAATAAACCATGTGTGCCCATGATCCAGTCACCGGTTTACTGGTATATAACCGATATGCTATTCAATTCACCTTGTGGTGATGATAATGTTATGGCTAATCAGGAATCTCGTTTCTACTCATTGGCTGTATTTTAATGTTGCGTTTTGGAACATTAGTTTTTTAATGGTAAAAGTATTTGGTTTGTGATACTTGGTCCTGTTTGGCAGGAGTTCTGGCAAGTCCCTTGGAGACTTCAGTTATTAAGTTGTAAATTTTAATGTATATTAATATTAAGACTTTATAATCAAACTTACCTAAGCGATAATACTCAATGTCGTAGGGCAGTGTTATGTTAGAAAGGTCTGTGTAGCGCTCATCAACATAACTCTGTGCAGTGTAAGCATGCCAGAAAGCCATGAATCTTGCTATGAATGAAGACACAAAGATGGCCAGCATCCCAAAGTCCAACAAGTTCCAGGGTTCCAACAGATATTCCCGAGGGCCCTGAGACCAGATCTCTTTGCATTCAGCCCAAATCATTCCTTTAAAATAAACACAAGGCACATTTAATTCAACTGATATCTGATACTTAAAGCTAGGGGCAACAGCCAAGATAATAAATTAAAAAAGGCCTCAAAAAGTCATTTAATCTCATACAGTATGACTAGGAACAAATTGTACTCTAATGTAGAAAATTAGTACAAAGCACAGAAAGCTCAAAAATGAATCATAACACATCAATATTTCAGAATAGACTCGTAATCTTTTCTTGTCTTATAGGAATACGAGTAGCAATGCTGTAATTCTATCACCTCTAATGTAAAAAAGTAAAACTAATGCGTCACCGCTGTCCTTACTACATTTATTAAGAAGCGCTTTTAATCCAGGCTATAAATGTGGGTTGCTGATATAACCCAAATCAAATAGCAAGGTTATATAGCCTGTCTCTGCATTTGAATGTTCTTGACCATTGGACATGTTATGTAAACCCTGCAGTGTGTGGAAAGTGGCCTATGACTGTGGACAGAAAGGTTATAAAGGAATCCTGTGGATAAAGGTAGGCTGGTGAGGTGGGCTTTGTGAATAGAATGTGTGGTGAAGTGTTGGAGATTCATTTGAGTTCAAGTCATAAAAAATGTCTTTCATCTAGAAATGACAGGGCTATTTGCTGCAGTTATGTGTTGGATCGCCTCAAAATAAAAAAAAATCCATTAAAATTAATCAAATATTGCAAATATCACCATTTCATAGTTTAGCCATAGGGCTAGTTTCAGGGAAACAATAGAGTTAAATTAGTTCTAATTTTCTGCCAAATACCACCAACCATTTAAAGAATCAGTGGGACTGCAGAAGCTTCAAGTGAGCTAAGTGTTGGAATGCATTTTTGCATGGAACAAGGATTGTGGTGTTTGATTTAAGACAGTCTTGAAAAAAACCTGAACTCACTCAGTCATCGTCTATACGGCTTTATCCTGCATTCAGGGTCGCAGGAGGCCTGGAGCCTATCGCACACTTAAGGGCACGAGGCGGGGTACACCCTGGACAGGGGGCCAATCCATTGCAGGGCACACACACACACTCACACACTACGTGCAATTTGGAACATCAATTAGCCTAATCTGCATGTCTTTGGACTGTGGGAGGAAACCGGAGTGCCCGGAGAAAACCCACCAAGCACGTGGAGGACATGCACACAGAGACGGAAATCGAGCCTGGCCGGGAATCGAACCCAGACCCTGGAGGAGCAAGGAGACAGTGCTAACCACTACACCACTGTGTTGCCTAAAACCTGAACTATTCCTTTAAATTATGAATGTTTTTTTTAAAGACACTGATATTAATTTATCATATTTATGGTAAATCTATGGTAACTAAGGCTTTGATTCTTTCATCTTCAGTAAATGCTTTATCCTGGTCAGGGTGGAGGTTTATCCAGAGAACAGAGAAATGCACATCCACTTTTACACCTTGAGCAATTTAATGTTTTTGTATGGAAGCAAAAAACTGAAAACCCAGTGAAAACACGCATATACATACACAGAATATTTAACACTATGTACAGAAAGTAATCTGGGCTCAGGATCGAGGTTGTCTCCCTAGTAACAATATTATTTTGTGTACTGTACATGTTTCTTCCTATATATGGTTCTGTTATGGTAACTAGACTTCATTTTTAAACTCTGGCAGTAGTTCTGGCAGTTTTAGTTGTAGTACTTACATTTATATAACTTACCGGGCCTAATTGAACACACAAAGGATCAGGTCTCAAATGAATGAACTTAGGTGTGGATTACTTTCGTGACTATTCCTTCACCATAAAACAAATTAAAAGATCATGTCCAACCTATGACCCAGGAAATGATCAGCATCTCCATCCAAGTGAAAGGGGTGGTTTTCATGCGGAACAGCTGTGTAGGATGGTCATGGATGGTCATGTTTGGAAGAAGACTTGTCCCCTCAAACCGATCTGCGGCATTCATAATCAGGAGACCAAGGAAGATGGTGAACGAAGCTGCATGCGCCACAAACTTGAGGAAGGGACCGCGGATGATCTTTCCTAACTGCAAAGTAGAAAAGTTGTTGGAATAACAATCAGACTTGCATAATATATTCTAAAGCATTATTGTAGATGCTTGCTTGATGAAGCCTATTTGTCATATAGTCACAATACCACTTTGCTTTAGTCATCGCTTCAGCTTGTAGTGTAAAAAGTCACTTTTTCAGGATAAGATAAAATTATTGGCCTGCATCGATCAAAGAAAACGAGTAAGGAGAATGTAAAGCGCTGGAATTTGTTCAAGAACTCAAAAACCTTGCAGAATGGTGCTGAAATGTTAACTTTATTTAAAAAATGTATTGGGAAACAGTTTAATAGTTGCAAAAAAGTTGCAACATTAAAATATCAACAGGAATCTTTATTGGTGAAAGCAAGGTCATTTCCATAAAGCAGAAAACAACACCTTTCAGTAAGCTAGGGAGTATAGAGATTGGACTTTGGAGCAATGGACAAAGGTCATGTGATCTAATGAGTCCAGATACTCCAGAGCGGTGGGTACATGGGTCCATCGTATGACCTAGGGTTGCTTCCGTTGGTCAGATCTACCCTCAGCAATGTAATGTGGCAATAAAATTAAGTCGGCTGACAACCTGACTGTACTAAATGACCAGGTTACCACTCTATGGAGGTTTTCTTCCCTGATGACACAGGCATATTCCAGATCTTAAATTGTGAAAGAGTGGATCTGGGAGCATGAGGGATGAGGAATTTTTCATGCATGAGAGAGGTCATATTGAACATGAACATGGTTATGGTTTGGCCATAGGTATAAGCACTCTACAGGTCTCTACAGGAGACAATCATAACCAAAACAAGATTAATATTGAGTAACAGACATTTTCGGACACGCTACAGTATGGCTTATATAGTGTAGTGTTTATTTTTGCACTGCTAGTGGATATAAATCCCAAAAAAGCCACGTTTTAGTATATGGTGCATATAGCATATTCATCAGTTTTAAGCCATTACAATGCTGCTGATGTCGCTAACACTACTGTAGGAACGGTTTTGCATGGAAGTGGAATTTCTTATGTAACACACAGATGGTACATAGTGAAATGTCACTTTGGGTGTCACTTTGGAGTGCCAATCCATCGCAGGGCACACTCTCCGGAGAAAACCTACCAAACACTGGGAGTACATGCAAACTCTACACACAGATGATGGCAAAATGTTCCAATATTATACTGGAATCCTGGTTGACCAGTCAAAGCAATCAACATAGTAGACTGGGACTAACTGTGATTTAATGGATTACAGTATATAACACAGATTTAAAGCCTTAACCATACCAGTAATTAACTTTTTGATGGATAAAATTAATTTATATTATTATACAACAACAACAACTGTCTGTAGATTTTCATCAACAGTATATGAATAGATGAATAAATTGAATAAATGCTGGAACAGTCGATTGAGTCATTATAGGACAACATTGTTGTTACTCTTTCAAAACCTGATGTCGAACAAGGGTTCTGGGCTACTGTAGGCCGACCTTGCTGGACGGCGCTATCCAGTACAGCAGCGCCAGGATTGGCAGACCGACGGCCACCCCGAACACCACTAGCAACTTCACAGCGGTAGTCTGCTGCCGGAGCCCAGACAGATTTTCATACCAAATGGAGAGGAGCTGCTGCTGACAGTTTGGATGAGCTACAAACTGCGTGGGAGGCATTGAAACATTTAACAATGCATCAGGCAATCAGTTTATTTTCTACATGTCAACTGCAGCACTGATAAATGTCAGAAAAGTAATCCTAATTAAGACTTTTTTTTTTTGTCTGGGTAAAAAATAAACATATTCCAGAGATTTTACCTTTTTAAGCTCATACTTAATGGCCAGTTTTAGACGGATGAGACTCGGTCTGCCTGTTTTGTCATTGCCATTTAACTCAGTGTCCCCATTCAAGATGGCTTCCACCTCTTCTGTGTTCCGGCACAAGTCCAACAGCCCAACCACAAAGTCTTTGCATTGCATAGACAGCTTCTTATAATCATTCTATAAATGAAAATCAGATGAAACATCATTATAGTATAACATGCCTGGAACCAACACATTAAACAGATGCGGTTTATGAATCTCAAATACTAACAAGTTTTTTATAAACCAAGTGAATTAGTCTTTGCACACACATGAAACGTCTGTTAAAGAAAGAAATTGTATCCAATAACTAAAATTCTGCTTTGCTCTTACAGTAAATGTGTTCTGAAATGGTGACTGAACCACCCACACATAGTCAAAGTACAAGGGAGGGCTGAGTACATTCACATCAATCCTCACTCTGCACCACACATGATTTAAGCCTGTTTTGAGAATTTACTGAATACTTTCTACTGCATGTCAGTGAGTACTAAACAGCTGACATAACGAGTGTTTTGTGGAATTTTGCGGAATGATTTCATTATTCCATATAGACCTTCATACATTACTCGTTTTGTCATTTAAAAACTACAGCATGATGCGATAAAAACGTATCACATGCCCAATAAATTAATTACAAGATTATATTTCTGTAGTGCTTTGAACAATGGACATGGACAAAATCCAACTTTATGTATATCCAGGTCTGGATTTTGATGTAGATGATTATAACCAAGCGAGACACCATGGTGGCATTTTTTTTTTTTCCTGAGACGAGAAGAGAAAAAAAAAAGTCAGAGCGACTCATTTGGATTAAATGGAACCTAACTCAGAAGAAACATTGAACATTTACACAGATAAAATAACTAGTTTGTTATAACCATTCCAGAAATCATCTTACATTATTTGACTCTAAATATATAGTAGTTCAATGGCAACTGCAGTCCACAACTGTATTTTAGATTAACATTTCTGACAGAATCTACACTAGATTTACCTTTAAATTAATAAAAAAAAAATTATACAACATATTTAATTTAAGTTACGTTGCACAGTAAACCCGAATAAGTTGGCAAAACTCAAAAAAATTGAGGTAATTTGACACAGGTTTTACACCAATTGCCCTTCCTGACGCAACCCACCCATTTTATCTGGGCTTGGGACAGACACTTCATCCAGTTTTTGGGAATCGAACCCGGGCTTTCGCATGGCAGGTGAAACACCCACCACTGAGCCACCAGTGCCCTATTGCCCTGATGACATCAGACACAAAATCACTAGTCTGAAAGATTTTAAGTCGGTGGAACTTTAAGGTGACAGTTACTGTTACTTAAATACTTACAGTTACTTAAAATATCAAATTTGTTCAGCTACCATGAAAAGTGTCATTTCTACAAACTCATAAATACCCAAAAGTTCTAAATACTCATCAAGGTCGATTAATTTGAACTAATTATAATTAATTAAGTTAACAGTACTCAATATGTTCAATTACTTTGGGCAATAGGGTTTACAGTGTGATGCTTCATCCTAATTATGGTCTATGAAAGAGGCAGGGATGCACCCTGGATGAAAATCCAGTGTACACACATTCACACATTCATTTAATCCAAAGGGCAATAAAAAAATGGAAGCAATTTAAAAAAAGGGGGAAGAACATTTGCGCGGACAGTCCGGGATGACCCCATCTCAAGAATCCTGGTGCTGCACCATAGCGATGCTCTGCACTAGAATTAAATAACGCAGTTGGAAACATTTCATTATACTGGAGCTCATTCAGTAATTGCGTACTAGTACTCAACAAGCTGAACATAATGCCAACAGAATAAACGGGGTTGCCCGCTGGATGCTGCCAACTAGTCTAATTCTTCTATAAATGAATTTGCATGCCACCAAATATCTGAAAACAGATTAAATATTGTAGACAGTAGGAAGTTGCTACCATATTTCTCTGTGTTGTGTACATTCATCCAAATTGGGCTGCTAATGGAAATCACATTGTGTTCATCAATTTATACAAAATAAGCCAACTTATTATAATTTGTCTTTTAAAACATTGTTGGCTGGAGAAATTTCTGCCTTGGTTTTATCAATACATAAAGAGTAGCACAAGTAATAATAATGTTCTTGACACTTTCATATTGACATGTCCACAGAAATATCTACATCTTCTATACTGCTTATCCTATACAGCGTTCCGGCTGGCCTGGAGTTTATCTCAGGAGACTTTGGGAACGGGTCAGTGTACACCCTGGGTGTCAATCCATCGCGCGCAGGATCATTCACGCGCTAAGGGCCAATTAGTCTAATCTGTATGTCTTTGGACTGCGGGACAGAACAAGGGGACCCACCGAAAACCCACCAAGCATGTGTGGACCAGAGGCGGCAATCAAACCCCGACACGAGAGGTGTAAGGGAACCCACCGTGCCACTCACCACAGAATGAATTAGTGCGACTCAGTTATACCACAGAAAGCTGCTAAAAGATACGCAAAAAAACCTTATCTAACAAATGAGACCAAAGAAGAGAACAAAAAGGCTGACAGACCTGGAGATATATATTAAGATGGAGGGATGCACAAAAACCTCAACCAACTATTAATTATAATAAACTATTAATTATAATAGTTTAATTACTTAATCAATTAATTGTTACAATATTTTTTATTATGCATAATAGAAAAGCAACTCGACCAGATGGTGTGATTACTTTTTTTTTTTTTTTTTTGAAAACTTTTGCTGATCAGCTTAGCCAGTTTGGCACAGACTTTTTCAGGTATCTAAAGACAAACACACCCTATTCCATGGTTTAAATCATTTCCTTTGTAGACTTTAAAATTTGCAGGAAGTATTTAGTATTACTATTATAATGTAGTATAGTAAATTTTATATTCCATGAAGAATACCATAGAACTAATTAAGGCAAAAAAACAAACACCTAGACTGTTTTATTGATCTTGTGTTCGCGAGTAGGTCAGAGAGATGTCTGGTTGTATTATTTTGATCTCATTGTAGTACAATTTTGATCATATTAATCTGGCTTTAACAGAAGGAATGTTTGTTTCTACATAAGGTACTACTGTACATACACTACCAGTCATAAGTCTGGACCTTTAACACATGTTAAATAACCCAGTATACGTCTTGTGTTTTTCTTGTATCCTTAACAGTAGCCAGCTTTACATACACTTGCCATTTTCTCCGTCAGCCTCATGAGGTCATCACCTGGAATGGTTTTCCAACAGTCCTGAAGGAGTTCCCAAAGGTGTTGAGGATTTGCTGGCTGCTTCTTTTTTTTTACTTTGGACAATCTAAAATATAAAACATATTCTGGGTTGTTTAACACTTTTTTTTTGTTTACTACATAATTTCATATAAGTTCTTTCAGGGATTGGACGTCTTCGGTATTAATGTACACTGTTGAAAAAATAAGAAACACTGAAGGAGTAGGTGTCCAAACTTTTGCCTGAGAGTGTATATACGGCGATTTCCTTAAAGCAAAACAAATTTCTCTTAGCTAAGGTAAAAAAGGAAACCTTGACTGTGATGAGACCATGACCATGTCTGGATCAATTTCCAAATATACTTAAACATTAACCCACCCAACCTTGACATATAATGCTAACTGGAATCTCAGATAGACATAGTGCTACTTTGTCAAGATTGGTTCCCACAGTCGAATTTACTCAGGCCTGCTCAGTGATTGAGCTTAGAAGGTCCTTACCTTGAACTCTTTCTCTATGTTAGCTAGCACAGCCAGCTCATTGCTTAGCTCCAGCGCAGTCAGCACAGGATCTTCACTGGAGAGCGAGAGGTAGGCCGGGCTTGCCAGCCCCTTGTAAGCATTGATACGGGAACGAGAGTGACTGAAGGAGTCATGCCTCTGGTGGTAGATGCAGGTGTTACATTTACAGAAGTAGTCATGTGGCCGCTCAATGCGAGCTCCCTTCAGTAACAGGATGTGTACAATTTCATACTCGTGGCAGTGAGAAGCCAAGATGATGGGTGTGATGTCTTGTGAAAAACGCATGCCGTCGTCATCGTAGGCAAAGAAGTCATCATTTATTTCAGCTTGCAGGGTGCTGTTGGTTAGCTTTGATGTGTCTGCAAAGGCCTGGTGAGCCAATATGGCCTCCACTATACGGATGTAGCCTTTGCTGATGGCCAGAAGCAGAGCATCGCCGATCCTGGCCAGGTTATCTTTCTTCAGCAGCAGTTCTATCACCTCCAAGTGCTCATTGGCCACCGCCAGCTGTAGCGCATTCTGTCCCATATAGTCCACACAGTTGATATTAAGTTCAGGCAGTTCTTCCAACATTTTACGGACAACGGGGATGTTTCCATACTCAGCGGCCTCCAGGAATAGCTCTTCGGCAAGTGACAGGCTGTTGCAGTGAGCGCTAAACATATATGCCGGACGGCGCATAGCCAAGCGACGACTCTTCGCCAACATCTGGCTCTGGGTAATTTTTCTGTCAGCATTGGTCCTCCTATAAGAGGAGAAAATTATAGGAGTTCAATTATACCAAAGTCTACTAGCAAATGTGACAGTCACTGAGCCAATTAATGACTGCAATTGAAAAAGGTCAGGTTGCCCCAAGACGCTTCAATTTAGTTAATTTAGATATTTTTTGGGAAAGAATGTCTTTCATCTGGACAATCAAAATGATCAGCCATGGATAAATGAGCATTTTGCTTAAATCTTTACTTTTTCCTATACAAATACCAATACGTATGGCATTGAAACAAGTACTAAAGTGCACACTTTTTAGGACTTTTCTCCTCTTGGCAGAGAGACGTACACCAAGAGTGCCACAGAAGACACAGCATGGCGAGGGACAGTGACTCAGAGTGCACAGATTTCAGAGACTGTCAGTGCAGAATGGAAACGCTCCTGCTGCCTGAGTCACAGCTAATAAACTGCCCTAAGCCCAATTAATGACAAAAAAAAGTTGGGTCCAACTGATGGATCAAAGGCATGTCATTTTCTGTATCTCTGTCTCAGCGGGATTCTCTGTGGGTGTCTGAATCGATAAACATCTCATATGAGCTGTGCTATGAGATCTTGGCACGCCCACCTTTAATTAGTAACCGTGCTGTTGTAAATAATTCTGGTCTCACTGAAATGAGAAATGATAAAGAAAATATCAAAGCATTTCAAGGATAAAGAATTATACATTCTGGTAGCACTGAAACAAAACAGACTCATGTCAATGAGATGATTTATGAATGTGTGGTTACTTACTGTGAGTAAAATATGTAGGGTAAAAATGAAATAACTGGAGCGCTAATATGATCTGACATAATGAGTTAGTGCTAGTAATTACATTTGGAAAGAGGTTGTAAAGCCGTGATTGATGCTGTGCTTGTACTCTAATGCACTTTTCAAAAGTAATCTACTTAAAATAATTTTTTCTTGTTAATGAAAAAAGCTTAAGCATAAAATCAAATATGCACAAGAGTTCACGGGGTGTCTTTCTAACCTGAGTATACAGTGTTTTCACAGTCGAAGCCCTTTTTGTGGGTTGGTTTGCATTAAGATTTAAGTTAGATTAAGTTTACAAACCCTTATGATCAGATACATATGTTAAAATACTGTTAAGTACAGTTTCATGCAGCCCAAATCACGTGCACAAATTAAATCAGCTTAATTAAATCAACAATAGTACATTTTCAGGTCACTAGATACTGCCGTTACACAGAGCAGTCCATGAAATGTCAACCTATAACGAGGTGCTGATTTTTTAAAATGTATTTAAGTCATGAAAATGGATATTAACAAATAATGCAGAATAACAGAAGAAGGTTATGAGTGTAAAAACTCCTCTTTAGTTCTCTATATAATCCCTCTGCTACACTAATGTTCTTATCCCAGCGTTTCACTAGTCCTTGGATACCAGCAAGGTGAAAAGTTTTTTCAGTACATCAGAGCCATGATTGGTCTTCCTGCTTCACATCTGAATCACTGGCCTCCCAGAAACGCCTTTAATGCTCCAACATATGGAAATGGCTTGGAGAGAGGTCAGGTCTGTAGGGGTGATGTGGCAATAACTCATTGCTGTTACTGTAATGTGCAAGTAGTGTTGGTGAATGATTGTGTGTACAGTTCCTACAGACAGTTGCATCTCTTTAACAAGTTGGTGATGAGTTATCAGTTGATTTTCAGTGATCAGGCTTTCCTCTTGTAGAATATTTACAGTATTTCAGAGACACCTCAGCTTAAAATCGTTATTCACAATCGTACAGTATCACCTTCTTTAAGTGTTACACCATTCAAATGTTTTATTGGCTAAGAGAGTCATCACTGTACTATCAAGCAAAGGTAACAACTATGGAAATTGCCGAAACTATTAAAATCGGCTTAAGCAGTGTAAAATGCATTATTAAAGGCTGGAATCATAATGGTGAACCATGATCTTCAAGTAAGAAGTGTGGTTGGAAAAAAAAATCTGAATGAGTGTGATAGAAGATCAGTCAAACGCTTGGTGAAATAAAAAACTAAATAAATAAATAAGAGTGGAACTCCCAGCTAAGTTTAATAGTGAAATTAAGAGCATGTCCACACACATGACAAGAGAACTCAAGGCTAAACTGCTTGTAGCCTAAGAAAACCACTTATCAGTGACGCTAATCTGAACATAACGCTTCATTTTGCTAGAGAGTATAAATAATGGACTGTGCAGCATTGGAAAAAGGTAATCTAGGTCAAAAGGTCATGATGAGTCCAGATTTGGGCACATCAGGGTAAGAAGAGAGGTGGATGAAGTGCACCAATCATAGAGCCTATGGCATGTGTTATGATCTGGGGTGGCTTCAGGTGTAGGTTTAGCAACATACCAGCTGAATTCCGGAATATACTGAATGACCAGATTCACACATCAATGGATTTTTTTCTTCCCTGATGACAGGGGCACATTGCAAAGTGATAATGTCAGGACTTGTTGCATTCGAAAAGGGATGATTCAGGGACCATGAGACATCATTTTCACGCATGGATTGGCCATAGACCTTAACTCCTTTGAGAATCTTTGGGATGGGGCTGGAGAGGACTCTGCAAAGAAGTCCGACTCTCCCAACATCCACATGAGATCTCTAAGAGAAATTAATGCAACTCCGACATTTACAGAAATAAATGCTGGGACATTGTGTACGCTTACAGAAACGATGCCACGGCAATAATAAATGGGTACCACAAACAATGTCCAACAAAATAGTAGCACGTACAAATCTTTATTTTGGTGTATATTTCTCTTTTAAAAATATGATCTTGGGAAAGATTTGATGCAGAATCCTACAACCCGAGTGCCTTCAACAAAGAGTGCTCATAGTAGAACCCCTTCAGAAAACTGTAAACTATGCATATATTTATATTTTAAAAACAGATGTATGTGTTAATCGCGTGGAAGGGAGGGAGCCTGTCCCAGGGAACTTGGAGCACACGGCAGGGTACACCCTGGATGGGGATGCCAGACTCAATCTAGAGGTGCAGGGTGTCAGATCTAACCACTAAGCCTCTATGCCTCCAATGGAATGTGTTACATGGTTTAAAATAACTTGTGAGCTAATTCTTAGATTAATTCTTATTAAAAAAAAAAAGAAGAAGAAAAAAAAGAAAAAAAAAAGAAAGAAAATAAAAGGGACACATAATTAAGGCAGGATAATGAAAGTTTCTATATGTAGCTACTGTACATTTGTACATTCTAGAATATTAAGTGACATCACTGGGTACTGGTACAGTTTATATTCAAAGAAACTTCACTGGGACATGGGGACATTACATTATATTCGGAGAAACCTCCCTTTAATTCCTTATTGGATTGATTCTAGATTATTATATTCAGAGAAACCTCCCTTTAATTCCTTATTGGATTAATTCTAGATTATTGAGTGACATTACTACATTATATTCATAGAAACCTCCCTTTAATTCCTTATTGGACTATTAGATAAATAAATACTACTAATAAAATTGTTCACTTGTTATTTAATGTTGTGAATGAATTCAAATGAAGTTTTCATGGAGAATAATGTCTTAATCTCACGTATCGAATGAACACATTTTTGGCGCGTACCCTAATTGGCGCGCTCTAATTAACATAAGGGGAAAAAACGGATCCAAACGAGTGCGGGTGTAACTCACCTTAGGTAAGAAGATCTTTGTCGGAAAATTGCGAGTCCTTCCTCGCACAGATCATTCCGGGATGAACTTTGTTCTGGCGGTAAGCCCTCGGAGCACATCGGTCTCCTCATGACTTCAGAATCACCTGGAACAGCAGCCCGTCTGCGGTAGAACAGCCCTCATGCTTCACTCGCGGTCTTCTTACGCCTTTCCTGCTGAAACCGAAGCAAATGAGTTCGCGCTCCCAGCGCGTGCATAGAGAAGAGACATGTAACACCCGCGTCCGTGGAGATGGCCGGCTGCCCGCGCGCTCCACGCAGTGCACATGCATTACATCACGCATCACGCACGTGGTGTGAACCATTGAGTTCTTTGTGTAGATATCATCAAGAAATATTATCCATTCATAGATACAGCCATAACATTATGACCACCTGCTTAATATTGAGTAGCCCCCCCCCCTTGCCACCAAAATAGTGAAGACACCTCATTTCATTATGTCCTTTCACATAGTGTCCTGACACCTTTCTGTTGAAACCAGCATAAACATCTTTATTAATTTAAGCTCCAGTTCATCTTCTACTGGAGCCTTCGCTCCCCATGTGCATCAGTGAGCCTTGACCGCCCATGAGCCTGTCGCCAGTTCACTGGTTTTCCTTCCTTGGATCACTTTCGGTATGTCCTGACCACTGCAGACCAGAGACATCCTACATAACCTGCAGTTTTGATCTTGCTCTGACCTGGTCTTCTAGCAATCACAATTTGTCCCTTGTCAAAGTCACTCAAATCCTTATGCTTGCCCCCATTTTTTATTTTTTTTTGCTTCCAACACATCAAAGTCTCTTGCTGCCTCATACTGTATATTCAACCCACTTCCAGCTGACATTGTAACACAATATTGTAAATGTGAGAGAGGCCAAATTGTAACAAAAAGTGATCTAAGGAAGGAAAAGCCGCAAACTGGCGACAAGGTCATGCTCGGTCAACGCATACTGATGCATGGGGAGCGAAGGTTGGCCCGTGTACTCCGATCCAATAGAAGTGCTACTGTAGCTCTGATGGGGGCAAAGGTTAATGCTGGTTATGATAGAAAGGTGTCAGGAAACACAGTGCATCACTGTTATGGTGATAAAAGGGGGACCTACTCAATATTAGTTGGCCATAATATTATGGCTGATTCATCTTCAGCACTTAGTCTTCGTCAGGGTTGTGGTGCATTCACACACAGCCTGTCCTAGAAACAATGGGAACAACATAGGACATTTGCACACCCATTCCCACTTGGGGACACCTACATGCAAGTTTTCGTATACCTGAGAACCAGGAAAAAATTCCCACAAACCTACCACCCATAAAATGTGGTACACATAAATGTATAAATTATTTGTGTTAGCTGTGGTGGTATTTTGTTCACAGGTTCTACAGTCTCCTGGTTCAACTTTAATATAAATAATCAGATGTGGACACTTTGTTCAACCGTGTCGGTTCAACCGTGTTGGACCTGGTGTAGAAACTCTTGGTGTGCTACAGTTCAATTTAATAATACAGAAGTTATATAAGAGGATAGGTTGGTCAATAGTATCAAATAAAACAGCACTGTAGAATACAACATACTAGACAGGAAATCCTGTAAAGCCAGATCAATTTGAAAAGAAACATCTTTTAAGCACTAGTTTGTAATAGGTTGTAATAAATGTTTGCTATAATATATATTAAAAAAAACATTTTAAATGCTTTAAAATCACATATATACATACACCTTCATGGTATCAGGATTGGTGTAAGGCTACGCTTTCTGTTTCCAGTGACTTACAGTATAGATGGAGAATAATCTATTCATGGCAAACCAGTTAATGTTCAGAAGGCTGTTTTTCACAAGAATTCACTCTGGACCTCCCCCTGGCAATCTTACCTCAGATACATCACTAAAACATTAAACATGGACAGTCCTGCTTAGTCAATGTTGTTCCAGCCCTACAATACACACACATATATAAATACATTCACTATTGCGTTCATTCTCACCTCCTCCACCTCACTCTGGTGGAGACTGCGGAGGGAATGATTGGTTGGAACCTGCCCAACTTTCACCATCTGTATAGCTCCAGGACGCGATAAATTAGCAAAATAATTGCAGGCCATTTTCACCTGGGCTATAACGGAAATTACAATTAAGATCTGTAAGTCAAAGCAACAGCTGGTCCCCATAATTAACATATTTTATCAATCATGTCTAATATGATTGATAACCACACACTTGTACCGCAGTGTTGGAATGATCACCAGGTAACAATGATATGACGAGATATCAGTGAAAATGTCATAGTGGACAGAATTCAACTAAATTTAAGATAATATTCCATGTTTTTTTTTTTTATATATACAGTATTTACTTACTTTAAGCTTAAAATTGTTTTATTCTGTTGGCAGATAATTATGCTTCTTTCAAGAAATAACTATCTACAAAAAAAGCTTTCGTTTTGTTAATTAAATGGAAGTAGACAAGCTTTTAATCAGTAAAACTATATAGAAATAGGCTTATGTTCGATTAGTTAAAAAGACGTGCGAGTTGATCTGTTTCAGACTTAAAAATTGATTGATAAAGTGTTACTGCCCTATATGCACAAGCAAGCTAGTTAAAATAACAGTTCAGCCAATGTTTCAACGTAAAATTAAAATTACACAATTCCTCTAACATATTTGAACAGTCTAAATAACAGTCTGTTATTTCAAGTTTGTTTTCCTCTTCTCCTTCTTTTATTTAAAAATTTTAGTATTTACTGTATAGTATGTTTTTTTTTTTTCTGTCATAATGTATTGTATGCATAGGTGTCTGTTTACTAGTTCCTGTGCTTTTTCGAGTTTCATATTTACATAAGCAGTGGTATCAGATAATTTTAACATTTTGAGACTAGTTTTGTAACACGCCACCAGATGGCAGCCCAAGGATGCCCTTGGTTTAGTAAGACTACAGCGATGCGCAATGATTCATTTGAGGTATTTTGAGTGGTACACACACTTCAAGCGAGGAAAAACATTACTGCACGACGACAAGAGATCAGGAAGATCTTGAACGAGCTCAGCAACCTGTGCATGATGATTGTCTGAGAACAAACCACAACACTGCTGCCATTGTCGGTGTGTCATACGTGACCATGCGTCGTGTTGCTGCCAAGTTTGTCCCCAGGCTGCTGACCCAGGAGTAAAAGCAACAGCATGCCATGGATGACCCGTCCTTCATGACGAGGATCATTACTGATACTTGGCATATGATAATACTTGGGTGTATGGCATGACCATGAGACGAAGCACTCTTTACAGAGGAAGGAATCTCCATAATCAAAACTTGTGTGTGTATATCGTCTTTTTCGACATTTGTGGCAGGGTGTATCGAGAATGGTCCCAGGGGCCAGACTGTCAATAGAAAATTCTACTGCCAGGTTTTAAGGCATCTTTAAGCCGACTTATGTACACAGGATGATGTCTTTTGGCACACTGACTTATGAAGGTTGGCGCTCCCTGCCACTGTGCGTGCTGCCTTGTCCTGCCATCTGGTGGCGATTTACAAACCTAGACTTAAATATTTTACTACCATCTCAAACACTGTTGGAATGCCTAGACTGATTTTTTATTATTATTTTTTTTTTACCAATACCTAAGAAACAGATAGATCTTCAGTCAAATAAAAAGAACATCTTATTGTGTCATGTATATAATATTGTGCAGAAAGTACAGAGACGATTAAAAAGCTACATACAATAAAGGGATCGTAGGAACTTATTATTTCTAGAAGTATTCTAGAAACTGGTACCTGATGTTGAAATAAAAGTCTGCTTAGAATAACAAGAGAGAGACATGCTTAATGAACCTCATTCAGAAGGAAAGAGACAGTGAAGAGCGTAATTTTTATTGGGCCTCAATCATTGATAAAATCAACTGAGAAAAATCATGGCTCATTTCATATAAATATCCTATTTCTAACAAGGTTAAAGAAGTTCACTTTAAAATATTACACTGTATTTACCCGGTTAATTCCATAATCGTTAAATATGTGGACATTCTGCAACCATCAGAAAGCATGTATTCCTCTTTCTTTTCTTTTCTTTTTTTTTTTTTTTACTTGTGGAGTGGTATAAGCATTCTGGCAGCAACTTGGAAATTATATTTTTAATTTGATTCAGGAATCTTACAATTTTACATTAAAGAACATAATTATCTTTTTCCGTCACAGTAATAAATCACTTGAATACGTTGTCAACTTTTATATTTTAATGGCTAAATTCTACATCCATAAATGTAAATTTTCTCTTAAATCATCTCTTAAACTATCACCTTTCCTCTGTGAAATACTAAACCTCTTAAACTCCTTAAAGCTAATAGAAAATCATAAATCTGCTTTGCTATTGTCTTGACATTCTGATTTAATCGATAGAACACTGTGATTTTTCTCTCTTCTTTTCTCTTTCATTCTTTCTATTAGTATTTTGTTCTGTTTAATTATTTTAATCATTTATTGTCCTTTTTTCACCTTTTTAGTTAGTTTATTAGTTGGGTTACTCTGTTTACTGTTATTACTTATTTGTATATTTTTGTCAAGTTTGTTTATATTGTATAACTTCTATTTAACTGTGTATAATTATTTGTGTAATTCAATCTTTAATACCTGATTCTTGTAACTTTTATATCTTTCATATTGTACATATTTTTTGTGACTTAATAAAAAAGTAAAACAAAAACAATCAAACAAAAAAAGACAGCGGCCACAAGGGGGCGGTAATAGAACACCTGGATGCGAACCGCCGTTAAACACCAAGAAGAAGAAGAAGGCGAAGAAGACGCAATAGGAGGCTAACGAGGCGGCCATTTTGTAAATGCTGCTCTCGGGCCATGGCGGAGATGGATGACGCGGATGAGCCGGTACTAGTGCACGCTCATAGCGGTTCGTCGTCTTCATCCAAGTCGGGAGGAGATAAGATGTTTTCTCTGAAGAAGTGGAACGCAGTGGCGATGTGGAGCTGGGATGTGGAGTGCGACACCTGCGCCATCTGTAGAGTCCAAGTAATGGGTGAGTGTAGCTAGAGGGCTAAGAGCTAACTGACTGCTAAACCGTTTATGGCTACAGACAGATAATTAGCTTTAGTTTTGTCGCTTTATTTAGATTTGTTTACGCAGTTGTTTGTCTGACATACGCTTTGTAAATAATGCTGTTGTCAGAGTAAAGACTGTTAATTGTTTGGACTGTCACTCAGGATGTACAACACAGGCAGAATCCTGCATCCTTTCAACAGATCAAAAACATTTTTTAAATCCCTTGACTTTATTGATATTGTGTAAAATATACAGTATCAGTCAAAAGATTAGACACAAGATTTATTTTTCTACATTCTAGAAAGATTCACATTAGTAACAACAACAAAAACAGCTGATATAGTAAATTGAAGCCTTTGTGGAGTAGTACAGTATTGTGTCAGGTGCATTTGCAAAACCCATCAAGCACCAGGATGAAACTGTTTCTCATGAAGACCTTCCCAGGAAAGCAAGACCAAACCTCACCGCTGCTGCAGAGGAGAAGTTCAAATCACCAATTAACAAACAGCACCTCAGATTAGAGCCGTTATGAAGACTTTACAGATCATGAAATCCTATTGTTTTTTCTAAGGATTATTATTACTATTAATATGCTATTTATTTATTATATATATTTTTTTCATTTGACAGACCCATTTTTTATATACTGTTACATTCTGTGATGATAGCCTATGGCAGGCTCAGAGAATCACAGAGAAATTTTGATTACTGTTTTGATTACCGTTGCCTCACAGTATGACTTAAAAGTTGGTGACGTAGACGCTCAGCAGTTCGATTCAGGGTTTCCGTAGATGAGCTCGGGAAGGCACAGGTTCAATTCCCACCCAAACGCCAGCCACGGTCCCAAGCGTGGATAAGATTGGAGGATTGCGTCAGAAAGGGTGACCAGAGTAAAATCTGTGTCAAGTTGTGTGCAGATCATATGGTCCACTGTGGCGACCCCTCGACGGGAGCAGCCGAAAGATTAACAGCAACAATTCCCATATTTGCTTAGGGGAAAAATAGACAGCGCACTGTCAAAAAAGTCACCAGAGGATGCCATGGACTATTTTGCATAGACCTTAAATCATCAATGTAATTTGCATATTAGAAATGTAACATGATTAGACTAATAAATTGAGCTCCTTATATAAAAGGATGTAGATTTTGTTTGTATAAATAACTGTATTTATTCAGCCATTAAAATGATTTAGATGTTTATTGTAATCAATAAGCGAAACATCTTTAAAACGTAGATCTTGGAATGAGGCAAGGTGATTGAGCAAGTGGGGTTTCCCAACAACTAGTCACAACTTGGGCTTTTTGAACCCTGTGATGTGAGCGGTATGACATTCGAGACAATCACTAACATACTCGTAAATATACAGGTTTTTTTTTCATTATTATAACCTTCCTTTTTAAGAAAAAATACTAAATGCTCTAACAAATCGGCAGGTACAGGTTACAAACTGTTCCAAATTATTATTATTTTGTTTCCATTCAATATCTCAAACACTGTGTTTATTGATGTAGCTTGTTTATTGTGTTCCTTGTAAGTATTCATGATGGGGAAGACATCCTTTTTGACACGGTGAACATTTTTTCCCAGTTCTTATTATTTTTCAACACACTCATGGCATAACTGGTCAGTTGAAATAAAGATCGTAATCTGCTATATGTTAGGGTATGTTACGTTCTGGCAGATGTATTTGTGTTCCAGTCTTTTGAAAATCATCTTTTTAAAATGAAGTCAGTCTGAAATAACAAGTAATGCTAGATTTAAAAAAATATATTAAAGCATTCACTCTAAAGAGTTGCTATTTTTATTCATTTATAAAGGATCAGTCTTATCACTGGAAAATCTCACTGAATATCTGGTATACTGTAGATATTAGGGATTGATTGAGTTATGAATCGCGATTCTTTTGTGTGATGATTAAGGTATCGCCACACTGAATTAAATTTTTGTTTTTGATGTTTTTTTTAATTTACATTATTAATAGAAATGAACTGTTTGATCGGTTAGTGACCAGAATTGGCTGTGTGTGTGGTTTTTTTTTTCTTTTTCTTTTTTTTCTTTTTTCTTTCTTTCTTTTTTCTTTTCCTTTCTAGTGACCGGTGGTCAGTCGATCAGCCTCAAATATAAACGCTTCAGTATCGAGCACCGAAACTCCCGAGTGGCATGACGGAAACGCATTTTATTTAGCGTTATATTAGCAAAAAGTGCTCTCTCTAACAGCCTTCGATCTGCCTTTTTTGTCCAAACTCTGTGCGAATTAGTCTCAAACCTACTTATTACCCACACTTGGATTAGTCTCAAAACACTGCGAGCTAAACACTATAAACTATCTATATATTTTCATCCTGTGTGGGAGTAAATTATTTGCTAAGTTTGTTTAGAAATAATAATTATGGCAGAGGACAGAGATATGAACTGCTCTGTTAAATGTTAGATTCTTGTATTTGAAGTTAGTTTGTATTGTTTAATGCTGCATTTTTTTTTTTTATTAAGTAAGCTTAATCAATTGAACCTTGTTTTAAAAGTTTAAAATTGTAACAAAATCCGGGGGAAATGTAATATCGAATCAGGATATTCATAAAATGGTAATACTTATAGAAACGCAATTTTTAACCGGATCAGCATCGAGATGTTGTAATGTCGTATTGGGTGGTGAATGGTGATTCCCATCCCTAATTTTTGTTAGAAATGGGAATCACCCAATAAAATATAACAATACCCAGGTCCTGATTTGATTAGCATTATGATTCTTTGAGTATCACAATTATATAAATCTCCTGATATATAATTAAATATATTTTTATTAATCATATATATATATATATACACTAGATGTGCCTGCGACTTTGTTTACATGTAATTTAATTACAAACTCGTACGAGCGTTTAAAAAATGTTCAGCGCCATCTGTTGAATTTTGAGATGAACTAATGATGACATATATATATATATATAAGAAAATTCACCAAGTTGATTTATCCCCCAGTTTCTATTGTTCAGAAATCTCAGCACAACACTGGCATTCTAGTATTGTGTTAGTGGGCTTGTGCCGGTGTGCGTGCGTGTGTCTTCAGCTAATAGACTGATTCTCAAGATCGCAGTGACATTTAAGGTGTTTATAATTACCATCGATCCTCTTAGGCCTAAAACACACACTAGCATGACATTTGCATCGTCATGGACAGCTTGGTACTCGGGGTGGTCCGCCAGCCACAAATACATTTTCCTCTTCTCCTGTTTGTGTGCTTTGACCAAAATTGTATTAAATTTGTCTAATAAACTGGCCACTGAGTGTACATTGTTTTTGTTTTTTTTTGTTTATGTTGCAGATGCATGTTTAAGATGTCAGGCAGAAAACAAGCAAGAGGACTGTGTTGGTAAGGAAATCACTTGCAATCAAATCAAAATGCTGTAAACTACAGATGGCATCATTTTTGCACTACAATTTTCACCATCTCAGACACCATCACCAAATGGGAAACCCTAACCCATTTCGACCACTGAATTTTTTACATTGTATTTATTTTTTTACTCAGAAGCTTGTAATGCTTTTTTGGTGTTATGTACAAAAAAATATATATATATATATATATGCCAATTTATACATCTACCTTAATTTTTTAAATATTGTAATTTTACATTCTTTTTATTTTATTTTATTTTTTAAAGATAAATATATTTAGGCAGTATTTGGTGCACATTTATCTATTTATTAATCACAGGAGTGCTGTGTATCCAGTAGCAGTACATGAATGTCTATTACCCAAAAATATTCTTTTTACCCTGAGCTCGCTTTGAAGATTTGTTTTTGAGACCCTGTTTTCTGCAGATCATTCTGATCAACTCTGTAGGCAGAATTAAGTAATATTTTTGTCTTGATCTTAGGAGCTGTAAAGACAGGGTTGATGAGAGACAAGGAGTAGAATAGCATGCACACATTTGAATACTTGGATACTGCCTTTTTCATTCACTTCTTATTGCTTCTTATTCTGTTTTTCCCTCTTTTACATCCCACAGTACACTCTTTAGGAAATTTAATACCAATAGCTTTGTTACAATCATCATTCCCTGTCAAAGTGTAATGCTCAACTTTAAAGTCAGAAAGAGAACTGTTCCTGGTTAAATTTGTGATGAAGCTCGTTGTACAGTATGTATGTGATGTATTGATTAATCGTTAACGTCCTCTCTTCTTCTCCAGTTGTTTGGGGAGAGTGTAACCACTCCTTCCATAACTGCTGCATGTCTCTGTGGGTGAAGCAAAACAATCGGTGTCCACTTTGCCAACAAGACTGGGTCGTGCAGAGGATCGGCAAGTGACGGCTTCCTCACACGTCCATCGTGTTCTTCATCCAGTCTGGGCCCCATCTGGATCAGGCCTGAATCTTCTGCTGCCCAACTCCAATCTCTATGTTTGTGACTGTAAAAAGGAGTGTGTGGACTTTACCAGAACTCCAGCTGACACTGGCTGCGTGTACTCTGCCTCTCGGTCCTGCATTAAAATTAATGAGACTGAAGCACTATACAGTCTGACTGGAGCGTCTGAATGATGCTGTGAATGTGTCTTTAAAGTATGTTCAAATAAAAAGTCAAATAGTAAAAAAGCCTTACGAGTCCTCCCTTGGAATGTGAGATGATAACGATCACACTTTGGTGCACACACACTGTTTTTAGTGCTGTTTCATTGCTCTGAATTGAACCCTGACCCTGGAGGTGTGAGGCCACAGTGCTAAGTGCATTGTCACTGTTCCCCCCCCCCTATCTATCCATCCATCCATTGTTCCATCACAGTTTGTAAGAAGGCAGCCAAAATCTAAATCTGGATTGAGTGAAGGGATTTTAGCTCCTTTTGCTGGAGCTCTAGACTTGGGCTACATTCACATTACCACACTGAAAATTAAATTTTGAGTTTTTCTTATCCTGACATGACAAAGATATATATATATTTTTAAATATTTATATATTTTTAAATACACAAATCTGATGTTTTTCAGATCAGATCCAAATCACTTTTGTATATAGTCCTAGATTGGAGATACAGCTCTGGGAAAAATAAGAGACCACTGTAACATCATCTGTTTTTTTTTTTTTTGTTTGTTTGTTTTTTTAAAGAGATTTTTTGTGAACAGCTGACAATATTTCTCCTAAATTCAAAATATAACTATTCTTATTTAGAGTGTATACTTAAAGGAAATGACATCACCACAACATGCAGTATTTGCAGAGCTTTAGTAACTCAAATAAAGCAAAATGCAAATAATTTGTGAACGGTTTGTTAATGCTGTGGTTAAATAATATCAAGAAATCAGTATTTGGTGGAAAAACCTTGATTTGTAATTACAGTTTTCATGTGTTTTGCCTGTCCACCAGTTTTTCACATTGCTGTTGGGTAACTTTATACTCCATTTTCAAAAAAGCAAACAGCTCATCTTTGCTTGATGATTTCTGACCATCCATCTTTCTTTTGATGATATTCCAGAAGTTTTCTGGAGTAAATTGCAGTGCTCTCTTATTTTTAAATTTCAGAACTGTATATCTGATATGTTGTCATGCAACTTGAATGGGGAACGGGCAGACTTGCAGTACTGGATGATGCAGGTCATTACCGGAAGTTTTATAGCAGTGCTAGCAACCCAGATGGTGTGAGAAAAGACTTGGCGATGTGCATGTGTACCATTTCAGAGGACAGATGTGTCCACATCAGAGTCAGATAAAAGTCACTTGTAATTATGAATGTAAAATGTCATGACGTTCTAATTTGATCTGAGCAATAATTGTAAAAAAAAAAAAAAAAAAAAAAAAATGTATATTTTTGAAGAAAAAAATGGGCGTATTATAAACAGCTTTTACATTTTATGTTTTAATATTAAATGTCAGACCCTTGGATAAGCTTCGCCCATGAGTCAAGTAGATCACTTATAAATGAGAGTAATATTAGTACATGGTGGCCTGAAAGTCCAGATCCTTTCCCCCCCCCTTGTATGAATAAATGAATTAATTATTTTAGAGCCTAATTCGGATTAAATGGGATTTTTTATCTATTTTTTATTTTTATTTCTGACACAAGATAACTTTAAAACTAGCAATTAAAGATGAATTAGAACCAGATTTAATTCGACTCGAGTTTTTACTTAAGAGCTATCGGAAGTCAGCAGTCTGTCAGTCCTATCGAAACAGAACATCACCTCTTTTTTTTTCTTTTCGCACAATAAAAGCTATGTGAAGGTCTTGCTTTTCAGTGCGGCATGTTTTCCTCATATCACAAATGAAAGCTTGCGTTCTCTAAAAGCACAACTTGTGTTTTGTTGTGCTATCAGTGCCTAACCAGCAGAGGGCACCATTCTGTTTCATGTGGATGGAGTGATGGAAGGGCCGTGTGGGTGCAGGCTTTCAATCCAAATAAGCCTGTATAATTAGTCATTCTTTGCTTCCAATAGACTAGCAGGTGTAGCTTCTGCTTGGTTGGAATGAAAGCCTGTGCCCATATGGCTCTTCCTGCATCCGGATTGACACACCTGACATCACCTAGAGTGACACACAAGTCGAACCTTTACCAGTGAACAGATAAGGATTCATTCATTTATATATATATTGTTTCATTAGTAATTCAACATAAAACTCTTTTAAGCATGCTACTTACTAAAAGGTACTTTATGTAAGATTGACCAGATGTTTTAAAATGATCCAGTATGACCACTGGGATAGACTCCAGGCCTCCTGCGACAAGCGGTATAGGAAATGGGGAAATACCCTTGTGCAACTTCAAGCTTGAATAAAGTTTAACTGCAATAAACCGTTTAGTGTAGAAAGATCGAACAAGCCTTGTTCTTACATCACTGAATAGCCATTTACGTTCCCACCTAACATTATGGACATGGAACTAATAGATTTGTGTTTATTCCTCTCATAAGCTATAAAACGCTTTTGTTGCTAAAAGTCTATTCATATAATCATGCTCAAGAAAAGCTTTGGTATGATGATGGGGAAAGAAGCATGTGGTTTTGGACACAAAGCAGATATCTGTCCTCCTCCTGCATGCTCTTGGACAACACCTCAACCATGCCGTAACCCCCCTAATACACACACACACACACACACACCCCACGAGTCCAGTGGAAAGCTCGGGTCAAGGCATGCTGTGCGCTCTCACCAAACTTTCCGTGTCTGAGCTCCATTTGGCTGCACCCTTTCACCACACGGTCTGTTATTCTATCCTTAGTGCAAGAGGACATGGACGGATATAGCCTCTGCTGGTCTCATTAGGAAAATAAGGCTTGTCTATTTGCGTGACATGGGAGAGGCGAGGGTGAGGTTCTTGCACCGGAAGGTCATCAGTTTTCCACCTGGAAGTTCGGAGTTCTGTGATTAAATCATCAAATCAAGAGCATTCATTCATTCAAGCTGTCATTATGAACGATGGTTGGCTGATGACTTTAAAGGGAACAACTACACCCTGGACAGGGTGCCAATCCATCACAGGGCACACACACATACTCATTCACAGACTATGACCAATTTGGGAATGCCAGCTAACCTAATCTGCATGTCTTTGGACTGTGGGAGGAAACCGGAGTACCTAGAGGAAACCCGCCAAGCACAGGGAGAACATGCAAACTCCAGAGACGGGAATCGAGCCTGGTCGGGAATCGAACCCGGACCCTGGAGGTGCAAGGCAACTGTGCTAACCACTTTGGGTCTGTAAGAAAAAACACTTGTTCGTTATATTAATTTGAAAAAAGACATCAGTTTGCCGGGGAGAATAAAGATTGGACTTTGGAGCAATGGAAAAAGTTCATGTGGCCTAATGACCCTACACCAAAGTAAAGGTTTCATAAGGGGTAAGAAGGGATGTGCATGAAGCGGTGCACCCATTATGCTTAGTGTCCTTTTTATAATAATGTTATTATGATCTGGGGTTACTTCAGTTGGTCAGGTCCAGGCTCAGCAACGTTATGTGGCTATAAAATGAAATCAGCTGACGGCCTGAATGTGCTGAATGTCCAGGTTATTACATCTATGGAGTTTTTCTGCATAGTACACGATTCAAACTTCTAATGGTGGTCAAATGAAATAAAATATATCTAGGCTTGAACATGGTGACACGGTGGCTCAGCCCTGTCGCCTTGTTCCTTCAGGGTCCGGGTTCGATTCCCGCCTCGGGGTCTGTGTGCGTGAAGGTTGCATGTTCTCCCCGTGCTTAGTGGGTTTCCTCCCACAGTCCAAAGACCTGCAGATTAGGCTCATTGGCGTTCCCAAATTACCCTTAGTGTGTGAATGCGTGTATGAATGTTGACCGGAGGTCCTACCATGGTTGAAAATGGGAATAGAATCAAAAGTAATTATCATTAACCTTCACGCTACATTAGTAATTGGACTACAGAGGTTCCTAGATGGATAGATGGAGGCTCTAACACTTTTGGAATGATTCTTTTCCTATTCTTTTTTCAATCACACACACCCCCCTTCTGGTGTAAAGGAATGTTTTAAAATGAATTTTGAATGAAACTTCTATTCACTATATGATAAGAACTTGTGCTGCACTCGAACGGAAAAAATGTGCCAGCTGGCTTTGTGTCTTAAAATTTTCTGTCGAAATTCAGGCAGATGATGAACAGATCCAAGCTTGTCTTCTCTCATTATTAGCAACGTTTATCGAGACACTGTCTGCTGGAGAACGGGTTACTAAAAATACAGACGTTTGCTGTATTAAGTCGTGTTAATTGTCTTACAAATAATCACGTCACTTTCACTCCAACATTCCTCTCCATCTGGATCCGACCGTGTTTATATATGACTTGTTTTTAAATTTGAGTAACACAACTCTTCTTTTTTTTTCCCCGTCAGATACTTGGAAGGCTGTTTTATCACGTGTAAGTGTTTAGATGGTAGTTTTATATTATCCAGACATCAATCGGTAGCTCGCCACAGTCTCGGGCTCGTGTTTCCCCTCAGCCACACGGCCAGTGTCCCGTAATCTCATTTAACAAGCTGACATATGGCTGCTAACACGGGTCTAACATGAAACCTTCCACCACCAGATGCCTGCCTCATGCTTTCACACACACACACACACACACACACACACACACACACACACACACACACACACACACACACACACACACACACACACACCCCGCTAACACATCTCAGCAGTAATAAGCAAACAGATACCTGGATAACAGAAAAGCTTATCAGCACCTTCTGTAAAATATGTGGCGGGATTTTGAAAAGGTCTAGCTGAAAGTAGTGTCCTGTAAATGGGTTAGTTGGCTTAGACAAGGTTGTCAGAAAGATAAGAAGTAGGAAATAGCGGCAGGGGTATTCGGGAATGCTGGGTAAAAATGTTCCAAGGGCTTCCCTGATAGCACAGCCATATCACAGTCTTTGAACTGCTAATGGTGGTGAAATGAAATGAAGTATATCTAGGCGGCACCGTAGCTTTGCCCCTCCGCGGTCCGGGTTCGATCCCCACCTCAGGTCAGTGTGCATGAGGTTTGCATGTTCTCCCCGTGCTTGGCGGGTTTCCTCCTGGCACTCTGGTTTCCTCCCACAGTCCAAAGACATCGGATTGCTGGATTGTCATTATTTATGATGAGGATAGCAGCAGGCGGCACAGTGGTCGCCTTCACCTCTAGGTTCCGGGTTCGATTCCCACCACGGGGTATGTGTGCATGGAGTTTGCATGTTCTGGTAGGTTTTCCTCCCACAGTCCAAAGACATGCAGATTAGGCAAATTGTATCACTATGTATTAAGTTCTTTATTAGAAGGTTGTGTGTGCATGTAAAGGATAAGCAGTGTGATAGTGTTCGCAGGGTTTAGAGAAGCCACATTAATGGAAACCTAAGACCCAGTTTGAGAGCCTCTGAGCGGTGAGGAGAATACACAGGGAGACATCTGTGGCTCACGTGATGACAGTTAAACTCCCACCAAGACGTCTCAGGACATTTTATTTCCAGACGTGTGTGTGTATGTGTGTATGTGTGTGTGTGTGTGTGCAGCTCCTTGTGCAGCCTTTGGTAAACACTCTCACATACACACACATTTATGGTGTGTAAAGGGTGAAACATGCACTTAGTCAGCAACACGCACGCTAAAGCCTCCGAAATCTCCAACACACACACACACACACACACACACACACACACACACACACACACACACACACACACACACACACACACACATGCTCGTAGAAACAGGAGCAGTTGCTATGTGGGATCAAAGTGACAGCGCGAGTAATTTAGGAGTCGTGTCTGTGACATGATCTCACCTTCAAAGAGCGGCGTCTTCGGGATGTTCTCACCGAACGTTCCTTATAAGCCGGACTCGCAACCTCTCTCTTTACATTTGTGTGAGTGGGCATATATTTATCTGCATATCTGAGTCATGTGCACATCAGATTGCCGTGGCTGACACTTGATTTGCTTATTATCCAGCTGTGCGTGCTGGACCTGGTGTGTTGGGAGCAAGAGAACGTTCAAACTGTGCAGGTTGGTATGTTCCAAGGACTGTTGCCTTAAGTCAGTTAACAGCTGTATAAAAATTCTCCTTCACAGGAGAGATATACACATGCTGACAAATGAAATGAAAAATGATTCCTATTTATTTCCATGGTTTGGATCGACTCGGACGAAAGAAAGCATTGATTCCTTTATTTTTCACATTTGTGACTTTCATATGGCACAGTGCATGCTTTAATGAAGATGAGAATAATGTAATAATGTCATACTAGTATGCTAATGGTCTCATGGTCATCGGATATTGACTCAATGTTAGTGTTTCCTCCACCCACCGTTATCCGAACAACATCCGAGGGAAAGTCTCTTTTATGATAATTTCTTTCATTCATTCATCTTCTATACCGCTTATCCTGTGTACTGGGTCACGGGGGCCTGGAGCCTATTCCAGGAGACTTAGGGCATGGAGCCGGGTACATCCTGCATAGGGCACACATCTATCGCAGAGCACACACACACACACGCACACTACGGGCAATTTGGGAGCGCCAGTTTGCGTAATCTGCATGTTTTTGGACTGTGGGAGGAAAACCTACCAGAACATGCAAACTCCATGCACACATACCCCGTGGTGGGAATCGAACCCGGAACCTAGAGGTGAAGGCGACCACTGTGCCGCCTGCTGCTATCCTCATCATAAATAATGACAATCCAGCAATCCGATGTCTTTGGACTGTGAGAGGAAACCAGAGTGCCAGGAGGAAACCCGCCAAGCACGGGGAGAACATGCAAACCTCATGCACACAGAACATGAGGTGGGAATCGAACCCTGAACCCTGGAGGTGCCACCTGATGCTGATTCTTTCCTCCTCTAATCTATCAAAGTTTGAGTATATTTGAAGTAGGGGTATGGCGGCATGGTGGTGTAGTGGTTAGCACTGTCGCCTTGCACCTCCAGGGTCTGGGTTCAATTCCCATCTCTGTGTGCATGGCGTTTACATGTTCTCCCTGTACTTGATGGGTTTCCTCCCAAAGACCTGCAGATTAGGCTAACTGGCGTTCCCAAATTGTCTGTTGCATGTGTGTGTGATGGATTGACGTCTCCTGGGATCGGATCCAGGCCCCCCGTGACCCTGAATAATAAAGCGGTATAGACGATGAGTGCGTGTACTAGGGGTGTAATGCAGTTCTACTAATCTGTATAGTTTCATGTGTTTAGTGCTCTCAGTATTCAGACTTGTACGCCACATATAAAACTTTCCAGCACCGCCCATAAACACAGACACTCACAGTTCCTCAACCTCAGCTGCATCACTCCAGTTCATAATTCTTATGACTTATTTGTGATGTTAGTAAAAAGCCTGTACTCACAAATTTAATATATTATTTCCTGTGATTTCTAGATTTCTTTCTATATAGTTTATTCTAATGTAAACAACCGAGTTGTATAGTTGACCAATGTGACCCTGAGCAGGCAGTTACTGAGGATATATGGATGAACGCTTTAGGTGCATGAGATCATGAAATGAACAGCAGTGCCTACATGAACCTATTCTCTCTCATTCTTCTCTCAGAGCAGGATATCACTGGATGGAGTGCCAGTTAAGCATACACACACACACACACACACACACACACACACACACACACACACTACAGGCAGTTTGGAACTTATTATTTAGTCTAATCTGCATGTCCTTGGACTGTGTGAGGAAACCAGAACACCTGGAAGAAACCCACCAAGCACATGGAAAACGTTCAAACCCCCCCCCACACACACACAGACCCAAAGGCAAGACTCGAACCCCCGACCCTGGGGTTTGAGGCCAGAGCGCTAACCCCATTCACCATCCTGTAAAACTTACACTGATTGACCAGTTAGGAATGTGGATGTGGTTGTTGTTCACAACCTGGTTTTTCATCAGAACTTTGAATTATGTGTGTGTGTTCAGAAAAAAAAAAAGAAAAAAGAGAAGGTCTGAGTCAGTAGCTCTGTTTACAGGCCCGGTTGTCATGACCCTGCTCGGCCATGCTCATCAGTTTACACCGCCACTGAGGATTGCGTTTATTTGTTTTTTTTGTTTGTTTTTTTTTACTTTCAGTTTTGTCATGCTCATTGTTGGAATTCTTGACATTTCCACATGTAAGTGAGTTCCATATCCGAGTCCAAAAACAACACCGTTCACCATCCTCGTGAATTTCTCTCCTTCTCAATCTTTCTTTCCATCTCTCTTGCTTTGTCATCAAACTAAGGGGTATTTCAACAGATTCTTAACATTCCCCGGTTTCCATGGCAACTGGCTTGATCCTTGCATCCTCAATCTTTTTCCCCCCGGTTTTATAGTGTTATTATTATTATTATTAATGGTAATTAATGTTATTTATGTTAATATTAGTGTCTAGCAGGGATTAAAGCATAAATGTCAATTATTTTCTGACATTCTCTATAATATCTATGAATAAATCTTCTCTCTCTCCCTCACACACATCTATTATATATTACGAGAAGTCAGTTTCTTTCCATTTGGAACTACTTCGACGGCAGCTAGGCGATTAACAGAACATTTGTTATGTCAGTTTTTACAAGGTAAAAGATCTCTAAGCTCTTTTTGCCAAGGACAGACAAATGGGAAAACTTGGAGGCGACTCCGCACACAAATTATACAGCATAAACCAAAATCCCTAACACTGAGATAGTATTACATGTGCAAATGTACTTAAACAAACTGTAATTCCCAGCTTATGTGGTCTTGAGGCTTGGCTGAGGATTTCTTGTTTTGTGTGTGTGTGTGTGTGTGTGTGTGTGTGTGTGTGTGTGTGTGTGAGCATGTACGAGTGAATTACATTGTTAAGAAATACAGGCAGGCAGATGGAAGTTTGTAAATGTAGTCGAGTAATAACATTACGGAATAATTAGACACAAAACTTCAAAGACGTCGAGAAAACGAACCACTGTATAATCCAGCGTGTCCAGTCAAGCCTCTTATTGTCGCGTGCATCTCATTTTCACCCATAACAGATGGTAGTACAATGTGTCAGGTGTGGAAAAGAGTGTATCAAGTTATAATCTAATCACAGAGCACTTATAACATTCTTGTTCAGTGGTGTCATTTGATTGGCAGCTGGCATGATGTGGAGGAAGGAGCTGGAGGTGGGCCAAACCCCAATAGCAGTACCACCTTTGCCTATAGATTCTTTTACTTAACATTAGATCTAGGGCTGAAAATGATGCAGCGATGGCGCTTGCGGGTAAACGTAACCCACCTGGACGAGGACTTTATTTGCAGGTCTTTTGGCAGACACATTTGTGAATATCTGCCATCAAGTACACACCATATACACAAATACAAAGGCAAAGATCAGGGCTAACTCCACTCTGTCTCTGTATACTAATATGGAATTGATGGTTTAATGCTTTTGGACCACTCATGATCTATACCGATTTATCCTCTATACAGGGTCGCGGGAGGCCTGGAGCCTTTCCCAGGAGATTTAGGGGTACATCCTGGACAGGGTGCCAATCCATCTCAGAGCACACACACATACACACACTCATTCAAAAACTACGGGTAATTTGGGAAGGCCAATTAGCCTAATCTGCAGGACTGTGGGAGGAAAACGGAGGAACCCACCAAGCACAGGGAGAACATGCAAACTCCACACACACCCCGAGGAGGGAATCGAGGTCGAACCTTGGAGGTGCAAGGCGACAGTGCTAACCACTAAGCCACTCAATGGCATTGAAACTTCAGGAAAATAAAAAGAAGTTGTGATCTTGAGAAACCAGTGGGACCTCAAAACCATGGCCTTTCTGCACGTTCAAATCTGATGGATTCTCAAAATGAAACCTGTTAAAAGAAGAATATCGTTCTATAGCTTTATTTCTTGAATTATTCTTGGTTGTTGGTGTCACTGGTTTGGTTGCACTTCTCCCACAAGTTGAATGTTTGGGTTTCAAAATCACCATCTTAAAATTCACATTTTTGTTCATTTTAAACATGGATAAAAAGAAAGATGTTTACAATGACGTCATCTTTTTGACTTTCTAACCTTTGAAGGATGTGGAATAAATCGAATTACGTGATGGAATTTGGAACATTTTACGCATTATTAGCAATACGGTTAAATGTGGGAGCCGCATTCGTAACGTGGGAGTGTTTACTTTGGTCAGGTTTAAAAGCAATGAGTCTTCTAACTACTGAGGCTGGAAGCAATGCAAGATTGATGCTGAGAATACAGGGGCAAAACCTAGAGTCTTATATAAATATCTTATATAAAATGTCCAAAAACAGAAGAGACACTTGGATTCGTACAGTGAAGTATGAAAAATCTGAATTCTGCAAAAACAAACAAACAATGTACGAGAGCAAAAAAAGGATTCAGTTACTGTAACAAGATGTTTACAGATGTACCTTATCACAGGTAACAAAATGTGGAAAAAACAAATCGTTTCAAAAGTTTTTATGTCCCTTGTGATTACAAATATTTGTATTTTAATTACCCGCCACCGTTTGCCTTCTAACTACCTCTGAGCGCTTTTTGGCTCCTCAATTTTTTTTCCTGGCAGATGTGCTATAACCAGATGTCATACATGGCCTTTCCTTAAATCAGGTCTGGACAGGTCTGGAGGGTCATAGCAAAGCTTGTTTGGATATTTCAAGTTTTTAAAAATAATTTATTTATTTTTATTTCATTCAGCAAAAGTAACAGTTTCCTATATTCATCCGCCAAGATTCGAACCTTAATTACAACACATCCAATATACATCAAAAGACGTCTAAACATAACCGTAGCTTATTCTAACCTTAGTCCAGTTAACCCTAGCTGAAAACCCTCTCATGCGTCCCCGCCCCACAAAGAAAGAATTTTACTCTTAAAGGATTTTAAATGTAAATACAGAAAATAAAATTAAGATATTACATTTATTTACATATATTTTTAAATAAATTAACTTAAAAAAAAATCTGAAATCTCATTGCAGTTGTAGCTATTATGTAGATTCAATTAAAGAAATGGGAACTAATGTTTTACTGTAACAGGCTACAAAGTGCCTAAAGATACAATTAAAAAATTTGCAGTTTATATAACAACCTAAGCAGCGACCTCATTTCCCCTCTCGTCTGTTTCAACCACTCAGCATCAGCATCAGCATCAGCAGTATAATAATCACCGGCCTGATCATCTGTCATCATCTGCACCTGTTTCTCACTGGTTCATGCCTTAAGTTTGATGTTTTTTTTTTCTCTTAAATATGAAACTGATCTCTGTGTCTGTAATGTTAGTGTTGCAGATTTCCTGATTTGCATTCTCAAGAGCCAGATACAATTTTTCTTGCACTGACAAACTTCCAAATAAATGAATAGATAACTGGCATAGATTGAGAAAGAAAAGAATGAGCGATATTGGTTTTTGATCTCAATGGGAAACATTGAAACATCAAGGAAAAAATGAGTTGTGATCTTGAGAAACCGATGGAAAAAGAAATCTGCATGGTCTTTCTGCATGGATGGATTCCTAAAAAGAAACCTTTTAAAAAAGGAAACCCACTGTTCCCCCTGTATACCCGGCCATCCCGTACTATTCAGTTCCACTAGGCACTAGGAATAGTATTCTATATATACACAATAGAATAAAAACGAATAAACTTCAAAATCAAACTTGACCTTCAGCTACCACACAGGTCTGGCTGTCATTTCTAAAACCATTTTTAGCTGATCTCTCACTTTCTCTCTCTCTCTCTCTGCCATGTGGACTTTCAGTTTACTGCAGTCTGTCTATCCCGACAGGACAGAACGGGTTATGTCTCTCCCTTATTCGAGCTTAATGAGGCCTGAAGGTCTCAAACTGCTCTCACCTGTTGCCTCTGGCAGTCTCCGGCCCGACAATTAGTGCTCGCTGGCCACAATACACGCTTTGTTTCTCTCCTCACTACTTTCTCCTGTTCCCCCTTGTTCCCTCACTCTCACTTACTCTCTTTCTCTCAATGCCACTTTTGTTTCCTTTTCTGCTACGTTACCTTATTCATTCCCTATTCTCATTGCCTCATTTATTTTTAGTCAATCTTTTCTGCTGTACCTGTTATCGGTTTATGGAGGCCTCAGCATCAGACTTTTCACCTGGTTATACCGTATCATTACACCAATGGTGTCTATACTGTTTAAGCATCCTCTTTAGTGCTTATGTGACTTAGTGACATGGGTAGAAATAACAAAGCTTCATCGCTCCAGGGTCTCCAGTTTGATCCTGAGCTTGAGTTACTGTCTCTGTGGACTTTCCCATGATCTCCCTGAGTGGGTTTCCACCAGGTTTTCCTCCAACCCCCACCCCATCCCCTGTGAAAGGTGAATTGGTGGTAGTAAATTGCTCCTTGGGGTGAATATGTATGTGTGTGTGCATGGTGATGGACTGGTGTATATTCCCATCTCACTTCCAGTATTCCAGGGACAGGGTCCAGTGACCTCTAACCAGGATAAATTGATTCCTAAAGATGAAGGAATACAAACGTAAATAATTCGTTTGATTGTGTAAAGCTGCTTTGCGACAAAGGCAAAATTGTTAAAAACGCAATACAAACAAAATTGAATTTGAATTTGAATCAATGAGCATTAAGTTTGCAGAAAGGGTTAGGCTTGAATTCTTGCTGAATATACTTATAAAGTCAGGTGCTATAGCTTGTTTTAGCTTTTCTTCCATAGCGTTGGAAACTGGCTGAGCATTCCGTAGCTTATATAGCCACAGTTTGATGACCTCTGCTGGTACATAACAGTGTATCTTCAGAGACGGGCATTGGTGCGCAGCGGTGGCTTAGTGGTTAGCATTGTTGCCTTACACCTCCGGGTTCGATTCCCGCCTCGGGGTCTGTGCGCCTGGTGTTTGCATGTTCTCCTCATGCTTGGTGGGCTTCCATCAGTTACTCCTATTTCCTCGCACATTCCAAAGATGTGCAGCTTAGGCCAATTGGTGTTCCCAAATTGGCCATTGTGTGTGTGAATGTTGGCCAGACCAGTCACGGTCATAAAATGGCAATAAATACCATGGTAATCACCTTTGGCCTCCACAGTCCCTAGTTGGACTATAAAGGTTCCTAGACAGGCCAAGTGTTGCCATTTGTGTGAAATTTGTGTTAGTAGTTTTAAAGGGTATCAACTTAACCATCCATCCAATATTTATGCCACTTATCCAGAGTGAGATTGTAGGAGAATGGAGCCTATCCCAGGAATCTTATCGTACAGGGCAGGGTACACCGTTGACTGGATGCCAACCAATCACAGGGCACAAGGACACATACAGACACACACTGATGTAATATACTACAAGCACTTTTGAAATATGTCTTTGGGCTGTAGGAAGAAACCAGGGTACCCAATGGAAACCCAACAAAGCATGGGGAGAACTGTGCCACCTGGTTTAAAAATAATTAAACACCAAAACGCACTTAAATTAGTGTGTCTAATTGCCTACAGGGAGGGAAATGCGCCCTTCTTTAAAAAAAAAAACTGGTTGTTTGGTCTCTTTTCATGCTTTATACTGTTGTCTTTATGAAGGCAAAGTGCAAAAGGCAATTCAGTCCAGATTCCAGAAGACAGACTGTTCTTTCAAGACTAGATATACAACAGACAGCCTTTAATAAGAGGCACTTTACTAAATGAATGAGCGCACTAATATAATGATGGCGAGTAAAAAAATAAATAAAAAAAAATCCCTGGCATCACAACAATGTATTATCTGAGAGGTATGACTACTGCGATTTAGGATGGCGCCATCACCTTCAAGTCCTCAATCCAAGATGCATTTGTATTGAGAAAAAGCAGAATTCTCTTCTCTTTCTCTGCGATTTCATTGCCCCTATATTGTTAGAATATCTCGTTTCTGAAAGTAGAAGATTCAGCTTACTTAGTATTCTAACTATGGATTTGGATGCGTTACAAACGACAGATCTGTGCATCTCCCAGCTCTCTCACATCATCCCGCCGCTGGGACCTCGCCTTCAGAGCGAGAAATGAATCTAAAAAATAACAATAAAAAAAAAGTGCTCTCGGTAGAGCTTATCTTTTTGAACTGTCCTTCCTTTAAATTATCTATTTGATGTTCTTGCATTCTGCAAAACAAGCCTCAGGTCGAACCGTGGTGTTCCTGAATGCGCAAAATAAAAAGCATGGAACATCTGCATCTTTTATTTATTTATCTCATCTTTCCTAGCGGAGGAGAAATTATTCATGCAGTAGCACGCACAGTCCACAGCTCAATCTGACGCCGAAACTTTCCAACAAGCCACAAAACAGCAGCACACTTCTCCTAATGCGGCCCGAACGTGCACTTCCCCTTCTGGCCTTTGTGCTCCCGTTGATAGAGAACTTGTTTATGAGTTCACCAAGTCTGTACCCCTAGGAACTGTGTTTCCCAGCATGACCTGTGCCAGTCTGAAGCCTGATTGGTTCACGGAGTCCCCAGACTAAGGAAGCAGATGAGAGCGAGGCTGTAAATCACACGCTCCAGGCAAGACGCCCAGATAGTGAGAAGCGCGAGAGGCCTTACAGCACAGTAAAACTCATCCCTGGGAACCAGACCCATAACTCAGCACTCATTTAGCTTGAACTTTTTACTCACAGCAGCAGGAGTATTTTTCTTCAAATTTATTCTGCTACACTACGCTACTCGGGCAGAGGGCCATTCTGAAAGTGATGAGATTTACAAGACAGAGTTTGTAACTGCGAGCCAAGGAGATAAAAAACAATCTCAGTGTTATTTCATATTTCTGTGAATTAACCGGTGTTAAAAACAGGAAACATATTTATATGCTTTTTCGCACAGAGGAATATGAATCTGCATTTCTGTAGTCGGTGTACAACGATCTAAATGTAGGCACGGAGAGAAAATACTCTCCAGACTCCTCCAAAACATTCTTTCCCGTGGTGCTGTCGTAATTTAGTAATTAGACGTTGGGCTATACATGCTGTAATTCTGTGGTTGCCACTTTGTCGCAGAGTATACCACATCATTTCATAAGGTCAGTCTCACGAGGTTATGGGGTCGTGATCCTGAATCGTCTGCTGTGTGTTGGTAATCATTTTTCATAATGAAAAATCTGCAGTTAATATTAACCCGATAATGTGAATTGGTAACGGCTCTCAAGCTTAAAACCTCAGGATTGTGCAACAACATGCAGCAACCAAGACCACACTTGATGAATGGAAATTATTTATTATTATATTTTAAAAAAACATGTACAACTTGGTGGTTTTGTGGTAAAGCATAAAGTTCAGTCGAGACATAAATATTGTACTTTGCCAGCGGATTCCATCCTGATCACTCTTTCTGTTCTGTCGGTACACACAATACAACAATCCATTGTAAATCTGTGCCTGATTCACAATAAGAACCTGATGCTACACTATATAGCACGATAGTACTAACAGTAAACTTACAATTGTAATATGTTTATTCTTTTAATCCCAATTAAATAAAGACGCGAAAACAATATGGGTTCTAATAGTACTTAATAAACTTTCTAAGACTAGATTGGTACAGTATGATGCAAGTGTTAGGGATAGAACTCTGACGTAATGTAAAGTACAGTACATGCTTTTTGACTCTGCTCTTCATCCATACGGTGATGTGGACATGTTTCAACAAATATCCTCGTCCTGTCTGAGTAACACAGACAACATCTCAGCCTGCCGCTCCTTTTATTTACCCTTTTTTGCAGTCACGTATGCTTTAGCTTCATCATTCTGAAGTAGCTCGACTGGCATGACCATTACGAATGACAGCATCGTCATAAATATGTATGCATTTACTGAATGTGAATAGGTTTATTTGTATATAAACCTGAATTGATTTATGTACACACACACACACACACACACACACACACACACACACACACACACACACACACACACACACACACACACACACACATTTTATTCAGTCTGTCCATCCCAAGAGCTTCCACTGATGTACGGAAAGTAATATGCAAATAATCCATGACGAGTTTGCATGGTCAGATATGATGCAGACATCATGCCCTATAATAAAATATCCCAGTGTTTTATTCTTCTTATACCAGTGTGAGGATCAATCCCATGACAGAAACTTCAAAGCACTTTTGTAAGTCGCTCTGGATAAGAGTGTCTGCCAAATGTCTAAATGTAAATGTACCACATAAAATACCAATTTGCTATATTCTATTTTATTTGCCAATTTTTTTTTTTAAATAAAAATAAAAATCTTTAGTTGAATTGGGATCATGGTGGGGCTGGAGCCTATCCTAGAAGACTTAGGGCATGAGGCAGGGTACACCGTGGACATGGAATACCAATGTACCTCAGGGCATACATACATACTGTACACACACTCATTCACACACTACGGGAACGCTGATTAGGCTAACCTGAATGTCTTTGGAATGTGTGGAGGAAACCAAGCACAGGGAGAACATGCAAACTCCATGCACACAGACCCCGAGGTGGGAATCAAACCAAGACCCTGGAGGTGCAAGGCGACAGTGCTAACCACTATGGCACCTTGCCTCCTCTATTCTATTTTATCTTTCCATTTTAGTTCAAGAACAGTCATAGAAGTATTTCACTGCATATTATACTTTGTATGGATGTGTCTGTGATTTTTATTTGACTATAAACAACAAACCTTAAATCTTATATATATATATATATATATTATAAATGCCCTCATCAATCTCTCTCTCTCCTTTTCCCCTTGAAGTACTAATTCCCTCCGTGGCAGAAAAAGTGATTGACATTTACAAGCCACTGACCTTACATAAATATTGAATATATACACAAAAGTTGGGGATCACTTTCTAACTCCATGGTCGTTCCTGATTTTTTATTTCTTTCTACATTGTAAAGCAATGAATGAACTTCTCCTCTGCAGCAGAGGTAGGTTTTGATCTCGTTTTCCTGGGAAGGTCTTCATGAGAGCCAGATTCATCATGGTGCTTGATGGGTTTTGCAAATGCACTTGACAATACTGTTGTTGGCAAGAACTATTCCAGAAAGACTGACCTCCGAGTCTTAAATTAACAACTGACTGTTGTTGTTGTTGTTGTTGTTGTTGTTGTTGTTGTTACACAATTACATAATGTCATATGTGTTATTTCACAGTTTGGAAATCGCCAGTATTGGTCTAGAATGTAGAAAATAAATCACTAAACAAAATCAACGAGAGCGCGACACGGTGGTGTAGTGGTTGCACCTCCAGGGTCTGGGTCTGGGTCGATTCCCGTCTCTGTGTGCATGGAGTTTGCATGTTCTCCCTGTGCTTTTTGGGTTTCCTCCGGTTACTCCGGTTTCCTCCCACAGTCCAAAGACATGTAGGTTTAATTAGCAGTACCAAATTGGCCGTAGCGTGCGAATGAGTGTATGTGTGTGTACCCTGTCATGGATTGGCACCTTATCCAGGGTGTACCCCGCCTTGTGCCCCAAGTCTCCTGGGATAGGCTCCAGGCCCCCCGTGACCCTGAATACAGGATTAAGCGCTATTAGATGATGAGTAACGGTAGATTTTCTTAAACAGTTTTCGATCTTTGTGATGAGGTGTTAATATAAAGCAATTATGTATTCAAATAAAATATGGAATTTTCATTTGTGATGGAATAATCGCTTGAGTTGCTTCAAATTGAGGAATTAGTAATGCAGTTAGGAAACCTTTTGACGCTTTCACTTCATCTTCTTGTGGATCAAGTATTCTGCCAGATATACATATTGTAGCCTGTACATCTGTTCCCCACCAGATATAAAAAGATATAAAGATATAAAACACACATACACAATTATGTTATAAATTTTATTATGGGTACAACATTATTGATTTCTCTGTATGAGAAATTCATTCAGAGTTTTTTTTTTTTTTTTGTATGTGTGTGTGTGTGTGTTGTAGCACTAACCATCTTACTACGTCACATTCTTTGTTTTCACCCTGCGATCCTTTGATTTCTCTCTCTTCCGCTCTTCCTCAGTATAATCTGTACACATTACTTTGAACCCCACTTCCTGTTGTCACTTTTCATTATGAAGCTCCACACAAGTTCCTGTAAAACACACTCTGATATGGGGTCAAGTGGGGGCTTTTTTTCACACAGAGCCTTTCTTTTTTTTTTTTTTATCAGTCCGCTATCTCTTCCATCTGCTTCCTGAAGACAGCATGAGGGCTCTTTGCAGCCCTCCTCCGCACTCCTCCCCTCTTTGTGCTTTCTGTTTGTCAGGAGGTGAGTGTGGTTATGAATGAAGAAAGACGACGACGGCAGGTCTGTCGTGGCTGCGCTTTGCACGTTTGAACTCTTTCCTGCACACGCGGCGAAGCATAAGCAAAGCATAAGGACGGTCTGTTCTTTTCAGGACCGGGGAGTAATCACTAACAGATTTTACAACAGCGCACAGCCACCTATCAGAAGGCGTCACCATTGGGGTTTGGGCCGAATAAAGGAGACATTTGTATTTAGGTTTCATTGGATGGATCTGTTTTAGAAAGGCATGTTTTTTTTTTTTTTTCTTAAAGGGATGTGGGCACTCTCTCTCTCTCTCTCTCTCTCTCTCTCTCTCTCTCTCTCTCTCTCTCTCTCTCTCTCGCTCTGCTTGTCTTATAATGTGTGTTTTTGCCCCATTTGATGGGGATGATGGTCCAATGGTGAGGAATTACAGCCTGCTTGTTGCACACGGTGGTATTAATATACCAAACGCACGCATTAGTTGCATGAAAAGAGCTCTTGGCTCGCGTACGTCCAGCATAATAGTAGGTGTATGAGAGGCTAAAAATGTCGAATGTGAGAATGTTTACTATGACGGCGTGTCAGCCAAATGTTTTTGCGTGCGGACCGGCGCATGCCATTTTGCCTTCGGATTTTGGTTGGGTTCTGTTTACGTACACTGCGCGTGAACCCTGAGAGGCCGCTCCGGACGGACCAACAGACTGCTAAATAAATAACAAACACAGAAACCCTTAAGGTCAGATCGGAATCACCGTTCTACATGCTAGATTTCACATTCTTGGCTCGCAAACAAGCCGTTTCTGTTAAAATGTATAAAGCCTTTTTCAGTTTTTTTTTTTTCTCTCGAGCCTGGTTTGGCACTGCCAGCTCCTAAACCACACTGGAGGTCTCTCTGATGAAATTAGTTATTTATCAGGGTTTTCTTTCATACATGGCGTCAGTGGTAATAGCGTTCACTAAAACAAATACGGCATTGAGATAAACTACTTTTTGTATATAAATTCCCGCACCTCCTGCAGTCTAACCCAGCTTATGTTCGTCAAATTAGCATGTTGATACATGTGAATAAAACATTTCAGAGAAAGAAAAAAAAAAAAAAAGAAGCATTTTGAAAAGCCCCACCGGAGGCCGCTTGATTGCAGTGGCTAGGTTTGCAAAGCATGGGTTTCTTTTTACAGCGGTTTTGGCGCAGAAGGCCATTTGGTCAAGCGACGGGACAGGCCACGAGGGGGTCGGGTGAAAACTTGGAGCAGCCTGTGGGACAATTACAAAAGAAACAACCCATGGCTCCTGGATCTCTTAGATTTCCCCCCGAATCCAGCTCGCCTGTCGGTTCCTGTGCCGATTGGCCGGTCCTGAATGCCTGCTTTGTGTCCCCACACCTCACATAATGAAGTACTTTATGATGCCGCACAGCGGAGGTGTTCATGCTCAGGAATCGACATGGGAGCAACTAATTAAAGCCCATCGCAAAATCCTGATTATTTTTGGACAAGGGGCATGCGATGCCTTGCACATCCTGATTTGAGGTTCTAACCCCGAATTGCCGGGTTCTTGTTCCCTAGAATCCTGGACTGTGTCACGTCTTTGCACAGTTCTGATCTGTATTTCTTAACTTAGGCTGAGATTGAAGAAGTCATG
The DNA here is from genome assembly GCA_011419295.1 of Clarias macrocephalus. Taxonomy (NCBI): domain Eukaryota; kingdom Metazoa; phylum Chordata; class Actinopteri; order Siluriformes; family Clariidae; genus Clarias; species Clarias macrocephalus. The sequence goes on from JAAGKR010001835.1 coordinate 97,168, forward strand.
TGCTGTGTAACGTGTACCAGTTTAATCATTTGATATAATTCAAAGTAGAAAGAAGAAAAAGGTCCAATTTTGAAGTAGAAAAAAAAGTCACATTTTATAAATTGTAATAATAATGAACTTTTATTACTTCAGGAAAAGGCTGATTGTTCCTGTTTCCCGTCAGCTTATCTCACTTGTCTCTGTTATCTAATCCAGTCATATAACAATACAGACAAACCTGAATGACCCTGGTCTGCTGGATGGCATGCATCATTCTCTAATCCCATTTTTAAATTAACTACTTTACCTACGGTAAAACAAGCAAACAAACAAACAAACAAACAAACAAAATAATAATAATAATAATAATAATAATTGTAGATGTTTCCTACAAGAATCCTAATGTAGATGGATTTGAAGAAAAGCATGAGCATGCTTACATTATATATTCGCTTATACTGTATATTAGTCTTTTTGAAGAATGCTTGAGGAAAATAGGGGCTAAATATAATTTCATAATCCAGTATATAATATGCTCAAAATACATTTATTCCTTCATCATTATTTATATTTCAAAGCGCAAAAACTTTTTGGTGAAACATGTGGATCACATGAAAAGAAGCCGCCCAATCCCTCCTTTCTTTACCTATTACTTTTCTAAGGGATCCAACTAACAGTTTTCCCAAAATTCAGGTTTTTCCGATTTGGGACTGGGCGGCCGTGTCTCCTGAATTTTGCACGCTATTAATGTTGATTAATCAGAAATAATTCACCTCTTTAAAAAAAAAAAAGGTCCTGCACATCCTGCCTGATCTCACAGGCAGTATACAGACATGTGCTTTCTAAATATATGGGCTAGAAACAGTTTTTTAGAGTTTTGCTCAGAAACCACAGTGCATCCCTACGTCACAATTTATGAAATGATTTGATCTAATTCAGTATTGTCCTAGTCAGGGTTGTGGTGACAGACACGATCCCGGTAACTCTGGGTCTAGATCCATATACAGTAAAAATCTACTCCAGTCCATAGCAGGCCACTACACTCATGTTTACACCTACAGGCAGTTTAGCCTGATCAGTCCACTTACATGAATATGTTTGGGAGGAGGGAAGAGATCAGCGGAAACCCGCATGAACATGTGGACAAGTGATGCACGGTACAGTAACCTGAGCTCGGGGTAAAACCCAGGACCCTGGTGGAACATACATTGTTATAAAGTAATTGCATTTGTATTTGGTGTCATGTGTTTCAACCGGAGTCTCCATTTTTTTCAGTTGGAGTGTGATCTGACTATGCAGATCACACTTTTTTTGGTTATTCTGTTTTTATTAATATTTTTTTAAAGTATACTTCTAGTTGATGTTATGATGTTTGTACTAAATGATTTTGCAATACAGTATATTATAGTTTATATTAATATATTGTGTTACTGGGACCCTGTCCAAGGCGTACCCTGCCCTAAGTATCCCGCGATAGGATAATATTGTATTATTTCAAATATGAAGAACGGGAATAGAGAATGGTGCATGTGTTCGTGTTGACCTTCATTTGTTCACCTTCTCGTGATGCTTTTGTATTTTCCCCAGCCTCCGCCGTGTTCCCAGCCTGTCCTGCGTTAAGCCGTCCTGGACGAGTGCCCTTCACCTGATTGTGATCAGCCAATTTGGGATGAAGTCACACACACTCTGGCAGGAAACGCTACACTTACCTGGTTCCTGCTACTTCATCTGTCTTTTAACACACCCTTTCTATCCTACAGCTGAAACAGACCAGTAAACCGATCCGGCATTAAACCCTTAAAAAAAGATCCGCATAGCGATTAGATGATCTGCATCGTCTCTGCTTGTCCTGACACCGAGAGGAGATCTCTAGTTTTAGACCCTCATTAAAGAGGAATGATTAAAGCCAGGAGGACAGACAGTACATAATCTCCTATCACTCTAGTCAAATAATGTCACTTCCAAATGAGGGGAGGGCGGGGGTTTGCGGGAAGTGCCGAGAAGACTTGCCTTGGTTTACCATCGGCCCACGGCTTGTCAGTTGCTTCTCATCGTTCCCGGTTTGACTCTGCGCCCGGCTGGCACTATGTAGTGTTACATAAACATCCTCTTTCTGGCACCCATCAGATAATATGAGTGCTGAGATCGGCTCCTATTTCCAGACATTTCGCTCGTAGACATGTAGGGGCTCACTGAGGAAATCCAAAAAGGTGCCATAGAGCATAGCAGACGCACTATTTCTCTCTGTCGGTTTCACTGTCTGTGGGTCTCTCCATTTCTCTCTCTCTCTCTCTCTCTCTCTCTCTCTCTCTCTGTCTGTGTCTGTGTGTGTGTGTGTGTGTAAAAGACACATTTATGAGAACAAGGAACAGCTCTGTCTAGCCCACTTCAGCCACCATATGCCAAAAATTATCATGCACGTTTTTCTTTGTATCCATTTTTAACCACGCTTAGAGATGAATCAGGCCTTTATACGAGTAAGAGCTCTACTGTTTATTCTGCTAACTCCAGAACCAGCGGAGGGAGAGAGAGAGAGAGTGAGAGAGAGAGAGACAGAACCTCTTTTTTTTTAAAGAGGAGACAGGATGACTGGAAACCTGAAAGGTGCAGAAGTAGGGAAAGGTGGTTGCAGCGAGCAGGAGAAGGGGGTGGGAGGTGGGGGTTGGGGGGGGGGGGGGGATGGAGAGAAAGAGGCCTTTGAATGACAGCAATTTAGACGCCCGTGCTTTTTATGACTTTCCTCCTCTTAGAAAAACATAGAGCAAGAGCGAGGGAGAGGTTAAGCACCAGGCCCCAAAATAAAGAGCTGCCTTACTGCAGACGGTGAGATCGAGGCACACAGGAACTATTAGTCTGTTAATGTGTGTGTCTGTTTCCATCAGTCCTGTGTCCTGCTACATACACGCAACATCATTTAGGATTTTTTCATTAGAATTTGCATTTATAATTGAAGATTTTATTCAGATATTTGTTTAGAATTCTTTGCAGACGCGTCGCCATGACGTCAGTCACAACAGTGCATGCCAGAAGCATGTTAACCGACGTCAGGCCACTGTGTATTTTCGTTGATAATTATGTTCAAGGTGTATTTTGGAGGTGCTTGATCGGTTTCCTCCCACAGTCAAAAGACATGTAGGTTAGGTTAATTGGCATTCCAAAATTGGCTGCAGTGTTTGCCCTGCGATGGATTGGCACCCTGTCCAGGGTGTACCCCGCCTTGTGCCCTAAGTGCCCTAGGATAGGCTCCAGGCTCTCCGTGACCCTGAATACAAGATTAAGCGGTATAGATGATGAGTGACTGTATTTTGCAGGCGGCAAGGTGGTGTAGTGGTTAGCACTGTCGCCTTGCACCTCCAGGGTTCCTGCCTGAGGAGTTCTCCCTGTGCTTGGTGAGTTTCCTCCCACAATCCAAAGACATGCAGATTGTGCTAATTGGCGTTCCCAAATTGCTCGTAGTGTATGGATGCGTTTGGTGCGATGTATTGGCACCCCATCCAGGGTGTACCCCGCTTTATGACCTAAGTCTCCTGAGATTGCCACCGTGCCACCTTGACGTCAGGGTAAAGCGATAAATTGTATTCGCATTATGATGATCACCTTGTCACACAGGTGCTGTGGAAATCATAAAATCATATGCAGGGAATTAATATTGTCATTTCACCGATCTAATTAATAGCTCCGGGGTTGTAGGGCGCTGTATCCATTACTCCACACACCACATAGTGCCCATGTTCAGATGCGATTTTGGAACGGCTTTCGGAGACTTTCTAGAGAGAAAGTGCTGTTTAGGATGACATTGCATCATGTGTTTTCTTGATGAAATTGCTACCGAAAGTGGGTTTCGGCCGTGGCAACCAGGAAGTTTCACCATCCAGAAGTGAGCGGACAGATGTTGTGATGTCAGGTCCGTTAACACACAGGTAGAGGTCTCTAATTAAGGTGAAGACCCTGTGAATGGTGTGGTGATGTGATCTACTGTACAGATGGAAGCATGAAAGAAACCTTTGGAACTATATAAACAATAAGAATATCCTTTTTATTAATATCTTAATGAATTTTGAAATGCTCTACTAACATGGTTCATCAATTATAATAGACGGAAAGTTCCATTTTGCTCGGAGAGTACATTAATATGATGCAAAGTCAGTTGACTCTGACTGAGTGGTTCAAAAAGAAGAAAAAAATCACGGATGTCAAGAAAACAATTAAAATATAGCAACAAAAAAAGTTATATATATAAATAAATAATGAAGTCATAGAAAGTCCATTTGGGCTTGTTCGGGAACCCGTGCACTAACTACGCATACACATACACATACACATACACACTTTCAGTGCATTTGTACTAGCAGAAAAGGACTGCTTCAAAATATTTATCTCCTGCATTCTGCAACAGATTCTCAATGGAGTTGAGGTCAGGAAGATGTCCAAGTTCTGAGGAACTTAATATTCCAGCAACAATAATGAACCAATGCTCCTTGCTATTTGGGTTAACTGTACTGCTGAAAGATGACCTTTTCACAAACTTCGGGTTTTAATTAAAAACTGATGAGGGATGTTTTCCAGCTGTGTCCACCTTTATGACTTTTTTCCTAAACAGACTCCTAGAATAGATCACTCAGGCCCTGATGAGGAGATGCATCCATCATGGGCCAAAACTGGAATAAACAGATGTTTTTTCTGTGTCAGCGCTTCTGGACTACCGAGAGGCTCACGGTGTAGGGTGGGCTTCGAAAGGAATTTATTATTATTTATTCACCTTGTGCAATCAATGTTACAATCTAAATCTGATCAAGCACAGAACTAACACCAGCGCAAAGCGAATTGAATAACACTGATATGCCAGTAATCATGAGCGCCGATGGCTTATCTACAGTATGCAGAGGCCAGCCCCTCTGATGTGAGCCAATATGAAGAAAAATATCAATGCTGACCAAGATAGAAAGTTATCAGAACATCCAGGGCATCACAGGCTGATTGGAGGTTGATCCAGCCTCCAAACTTCCAATATCCCAATCTGGTCAAGCGCTGGCCAAACCAATCTGAATTATGGAGGCCCCACCCCACAACACAGACCCCAAAGGATCTGTCAGTAACATCCTGGTGCCAGACACCACAGCACACCTCCGGAGTTCTTGTGGAGACATGCTACGAGGGGCCAGAGCTGCCCAAGCATCACAAGGGGAAGCTACACAACATTGGGCATAATGTTTGGGTTTTAATGCTGTGGCTAATCACTGTAGGTGCCTTTCATTTCTATTCAGTGCTTTGTAAGAAACTACTATAGCCACAATGTTTAGTTATGGCAAATGTAATTCCAAACCCAAATCTTTTAAGTTATCAAATAAACATATTTCCTTGTACTGTACATGCATGTGTGTGTGTGTGTGTGTGTGTGTGTGTGTGTGTGTGTGTGTGTGTGTGTGTGTGTGTGTATATAGACTGCATTCTTAGATACGGTGTAATGGATATATCACAGCGGTAGTGGTACGTCTGATGTCTCTCACCCGTGAAAAGCTCATTGTCTGCTTTATCAGGGCAGCTCAGCGCTTTACCCCAAACACAGGTAACCAGCAGAGCGCCACGGCTCCGAGCCGCTGCTTTAACACGTCTCTCTCGCAGGCCTCACTGTGCACGAGTCTCCAAAGCTCTGACTGAACTTTCTCCAAGTTGTCATACAGTATGTTAGAATGGCATGAAGAAGAAACCAATCCTTTTAACTTGCATCACTTGGTACTTTTCTTGCTAATCTGTCATCATTTGATCTTAGTGGTGGAGTGTAGAATATCAGGATAACGCCGAGTGTGGTCTAAATCAAAGACAGCATTCCTGAATGCAAAATGTTGACCATAAAAGATGGACAGGCTAATGGTTCTCAGAATAGTGGTCGCTAGCCACATTCAATTAAGTGACGCTTAATTATTTTGTTTAACATCATTTTTCATTTTTCTTATCTGAGGTGGTAGCAGATTTTTCACACTCAGGCTTTATGTTTATATATATACACTGTATATATATATATATATATATATATATATATATATATATATATATATTTATTTTTTACACACACACACACACACACATATATATATATATATATATATATATATATATGTTTGTTCTATTTTCAATAGCTATATTTTTCTCTATTGTATTTCTTATTTTATTTCATCAATTAATTTAATTTATTTATTACATTTTTTAAGGTCACAAGCAGTCGTTTAAGCATTTCACTGCATATCGTACTGCATATGACATTTTTTTATTTGATTTAATTGGCTAAATATCTGAGTGTGCAAATGCAGAGACTTTCACATGAACAAATTAACACTTAATTTCTGTTTTGTGTGTTTGCTTTCATAATTAAGACATTTCAAATATAATTTAAATTTTCTAGCCATTTTCATCTAGTACTTTGGTAGTGGACATTGTTTAAGCAAATTAGTCAAACTTTTGACAGATATTAAAGGGAAATTATAATGCAAAAATTTTCATTCATTTTTAGACGATCAGATGGGTCTCCAGTGTGTGTGTGTGTGTGTGTGTGTGTGTGTGTGTGTGTACAAAATTAAAATATTGAGGAAAAATACAAGCCGATTTTTGTTCCTTTTCCATGTTTTAATTAGACCCCTCCCCCCTCCTAATGTGACCTCATATAAGACAAGCCCTCTGCTGTTCTGTAAAGAGATGTGGCTCAGCAAGTGCCTTTTTACACAGACACTGAAATAGTGCATTTGTAGAAGAAGTGTTTCATTTCAGGAGTATGAGCGGTATTTCAGCTCGAGCTTCAACAGATACATTTTGGACAAGCTCTGAGCCCTGTGTTCACTTGTTAAAGACATGGTCAAATATCGTACCTTTAAATTTGCATAAGACTCTTTTACTTGATTTGAACAAGCAATTCTAAACTAAATATGTTTAGTTAAGGTTTCATACACATGTCTCTTTAATTGAATAAAAATATTTCATGTTTAAATAGAATTCAATTTCATGTTAGTGTGAGTAAAATTTTTGAAAAGTAAAAAATTTGTTGAAACATTTTCTGAACAGAACACGTTTCAAACAGGAACAACATGTCCGCACTACTGTATTATAATTTATTTCTAATTATAATTTTTTAAATATTTATTTGACATATATTTATATATGTTTTTTCTGCTCTAGCATTGAAAATTGATCACAATTGACTTGAAAATGCAATAAATGACATTATTTTATGTTATTAAAATTATAGTCGACTGCACGTTGTTGCCATATGCAACATACCTTAAAATACAGACCTAAAATATTAAATAAATAAATAAATAAATAAATAAATAAGTGAACATTTTTAAATCATTGCTTTTTTATTTATTTATTTAAAGTCATGCATTTAAATGCATTGTGGCATTTTTTATGCTGTCCAACTGTCCATCACTAGTAATATCTTCACACATGTTACAAAAATATAAAGGAAAAAAAAGAAGGAAAAATAACACAAAAAAACTTCCATGGAGGATACTTTGGATAGTTTAGGGTTTGTGAAACAGACGCTTTGTTGTGTGATTTTACCCAGAACCCTTAGGAGTTCCCCAGAGGACCAGACCTAAAGAAAATTGCCAAATTAAAAAAAAAAGACAGATCTGTGTCCTTCCATTCAGATATCCCATTCAAAAATGCAGTTAAAGCCACATGTTGTGTCACTTCGTGGCACGAGTGCTGACGTACCGTTCGTTCACCACCTACAGAACTGTATGTCTAAATCAACGGCAAATCGACATGATAATGACATCATAACATCTGCTACTGTCTTACATAATCAAGTCCTTTGACGTTGATGGTGAACTCGAAGCGATCGGACTGCGGTGCTGTATCTGGAAACTTTTAGTTCTGCTACCCTGTATGTGTTTTACAGCATGATGAGGAAGTAATTGTTCGATGGCAAGCTCTGTTTTTTGGCCCCACTGGCTTGACGCGCATAAAAATAAATGCACCCCTTTGGAGGCCAGCGGCTTATTCGGGCAGAGGGAACATTGTGTAAAATTAACCGGAATGAAAGATGAGACAGCAGCGTGTTCCAGTTGTTAACGACTGTACTGATTGATTTGTGTTTTCACATTCGCCGAGGAGGTGCGGTTAGTAGGTGATTCTCTAGCGGCCGGAAGCCCGGGGAGAGCTTGAGGCTTGAGGTTTACAGTCTTTTTTTTTCTTTCTTTTTTCTGTCCTTAGTGAAAGGGGATGTGGGATGAATGATGGGTCACGGCAAAGGAAAGGTGGCGGATAGGAAAGGTGAGGGACGGGTTTCTGGAGTGCTTGTGTCCTCAGAGGAACCTTCTGCCCGGTGGATTGTGATGAGAAGTTATATGTTGTGTGTGTGTGTGTGTGTGTGTGTGTGTGTGTGTGTGTGTGTGTGTGTGTGTGTGTGTGTGTGTGTGTGTGTGTGCTGCAGGTATGAGTGCAGTCTGTTCAAGCTGACTTATTTAAGAGAATGATGGATGGCAACATTAGTGAGTCTGGAGCTAGAAAGCGTGTCGTCTTGACATGTGCTAAGAGTCCTGATGGCTAACACATGTGCCATGTGGCCCTGAGACTATACACACACTCAAAGCAGTAAGCAGAGCTTTGGAGCAATTCATAAAGAGAGAGTGAGAGGGAGACAGTGTAAATTTCCATAGATGGCAGTCGGTGCCAATAAAACAATATTACATTTGAACTTTATGCTCTCTTGCAGAAGGGATTAAAAAGTCTGTTGAAAGACAAGAACATACGGTGGTACAAACACAGCCTGGTCCCTGGAACGCAGACAGGAACTTTCAAGATACAGATGTACTTTGTTCCGTGTGCCTTACTGACAGTCGCGTAAAGAGTAACACCTCTCGTGGCCTGTGGTCTGGGATAACACAATTTCTCTGCGTCTGTCCTGGGATATCTATCACAAGCTCACTCTACAGTAGCTCTAGGGCTGGAGAGTGGGGACAGCGTGTTAGTGTCTGTCCTCTGGACCACCTGACTACCCAGTCTATCCACACGTTATTAATAGGACTTGTATGGCTCGACTGGACTGTGAGAAATTCAGAGGGTCGGGTGAGCGTGTCTGCATACGGGCATTTGTGTGCGATGGTGATCAGCGATGAGCGGGAATGAGAGTTTTGGCCGAGTATTGGTGGGAGTCGGGTTGCACTGGTGGAGTGTGTGTGTGTGTGTGTGTGTGTCTGTGTGTGTGTGTGTGTGTGTGTTCATGTGCATGAGGGACTGTTCTTAGGGACCGAATCTTTCCATGGCAGGAATGACTTACAATTTTAATATCATAGAGATGTTGGGTAGAAAAATTCCCTGCGGTTCTAGTTAAAGATAGGGAAATAGCTCACAAGGATAGTAACATACAAAATAATTGCGTGTGCATGTGTGCGTGTGTGCGCGGATAAAGATAGCAAGCTATCACACTCCCGCCGTCCTCTAGCTGTCCTCATGCAGCTGCCCAGACACATAGTCACACACACACGCTCTCTTTCGGACTTCATGTTACACACCACAGTGCCGCATTGTGTTCCACTCGCGCCCTCTTCACTATGTTAACTTTAATCCCATTTAAAGAGCCATCTGATGCACCGGTCTGCAAATGATTTGAACGATTATTGTTCATTCATTTGAGGAGAGAAATGAAGGCTCTTAATGATCCATAGTAAAATGTGTATTTCTCAAATTGTTTCCTCAAAATTGGTCACGCGTCAGAAGGACGTACATCGTGCACCGTAACAGACGCTTACCGGCGTTATACAAAGTACACACTCGAATATGCTGTTCTCCGGCCTTTAGCCTTGTTTACGGTGCACAACATTAAAAAATGATTTCTCATGCTCCTAAAACCACTCTTTCACAATCTGAGTCCTGGAACATGCCCATGTCACTAGGGTAAAACAAAATACAGTGGAACCTGGGATTACGAGCATAATTCATTCCGGAAGTGGGCTTGTATTCCAAAGCACTTGTAAACCAAATTGAATTTTCCCATAAGAAATAATGAAAGCTCAAATTATTTGTTTCAAAAAATTAATACATAAAAATAATTAATACAATAGATATATATAAAGTAAAAATAAAACAAATTAACCTGCACTTTACCTTAAAAAAAAGTACAAATAAATCCCGACAGATAAGTGTTTCCGTTGGTACGCGCAGGCGCCGTGTATTTGTGTGTGTATGTGTATGTATGCGTGTGTGTGTGTGTGTGGAGTTAGCCCCTTCCCTTGCCTCGTCTTACACAGTAAAACTACTCCTTCCTCTCCCCACCTCGTTTTTTAAGTTTCACAACAAAAACACATAACGGAAACACTGTTTTAACAGGAAAAAACAAACAAACAAATGAACCAGCACTTTACCTTTGAGAAGAATCAAAGAGTTTGTGTGAGACTTTGCTCGTCTTGCGGGACACTCGTAAACCACATTACTCGCAATCCGAGGTTCCACTGTATAGGAAAACATGTTCATTTGGTAGATTCAGGTCTTCAGCTGACTTAATTTTGTTGCCACGCAAAGTTGCTGAATCTAGACTTGACCAGTGCTTCACATGCTTCCCTTCTTACCCTGACGCACCCATCACTCCGAACTTATGGCTCAATCTGGACTCATTAGACCACATGACCTTTTTCCACAAAGTTGGCGGTTCAGGTTTTAATAACATATTTGGCAATTCTTAACCCGGTTCCAGTAATCTGAAGTCTTCTTAGTTGTTTGCTTGAGGCAAGTCACACGTTTTTCATCTTTTGGCAGTATTTGTAAAAACCTTTAATTTTAATTCATTATTGTTCTTATAAGAAGGTGGTGTAGGGGTTAGCATGTGGCCTGGGTTTCCTCTGGGTACTCCTGTTTCCTTCCACAGAGACACTAAAGTCACTCACTCTCACTCATCATCTATACGTCTTAATCCTGTATTCAGGGTCACAGGGGGCCTGGAGTCTATACCAGGAGACTTAGGGACAGGGTGCCAATCCATCGCAGGGCACACACACACTCATTCACACACTACGGCCAATTTGGGAATTCCAATTAACTTAACCTACATGTCTTTGGACTGCGGGAGGAAACCCAGAGGAAACCCATCAGACATGGGAAGAACATGCAAACTCTACTTCCTTGGAGGTGCCAGGCCACTGTGCTAACTGCTAAGACACTGTGCCGCCATTAGGCTGAGTGGCATTCCGAATTTGCTTGGAGTGTGTGTGTATCCATACCCTGAGCTGGATTGGAACCCTGCCTTGTGTGTTAAGTCTCCTGGGACAGGCTGCTGGCCCCCCAGTGACCCTGTACACAGGATAAAGCAGTATTGACTATGAATGAATGAATGAATGTTTTTCTTACATTGAATGGTAAAGAAAGTAACATTGATTATAGAAGATAAATACAAATAAATATGTTAAATTTCATTCTATTTATGACAACTTGGACTAAAATATATGCATTTCATTAATATTTTTACATATGCCAAAATCATTTGCAGTGCTTTGTATGAGTTTGGCTACATTTTCAAAAGTGTCTCATATTTTCATAATGCTCCATGAGTGTGTGTGTTTGTGTGTGTATGTGTGTGTTCTCCTCCTCTATCCAGGTGCTGATAGCTGTTGGAAGGACACTAATGAAAAGTACGTGAGCAGTAATTGAGCTGATTGAGCATGTATTTTGATATCTATGACAGCAGTGCTGATTTACAGACTGTTCCCAGATCTGCTGATCTACACTTACCCTCCACACACACCTCCCCCCCCCTGCCCCCTTCACTGTGACATGCTGATCTAAAGAGCTGGTTGAAAGGTGAGAAAGAGAGACAGCACCCTGCTCTTTCCTGTAAGGAGCTGACAGAGTCCTGCAGAGTAATGTGGCCAAATCAGTTCGTCACGAAGAAGAAGGAGAACCCAGCTTTCCCAAGCGCGTGTGTGCGCTAATAAAGGGTTTAGTTGACGATATATTTTTCTTATACATATACAGCATGTATATAATATATCTTCTGATATAAAGCGTAAACGGTAGTGAACAATGAGGCATTGTTTCAGGGTTCAGTGTTACTCTGGAGATGGCAAAAGTGCAAGAAATCCGACAACGTAGAGTTTTAAAAAATCATGGAAAGTCGTGGAACAATCATTATGCTTTTCTTGTGCCAATCTGTTCTCCCAGAGAATTTATATGAAATGAGACACGGGCAAAGGAACTGTAAAAGAAAATTGTTTTAATTCTTACCCCCCTCCTTCCTGGATGCACAATCTATGGGCATTTTTAATATGCTTCTAAATCATTCTAACCACAGACACAGATTAATAGTTCAGGAAATGATCCTGTCCAGTGTATACACACAAGTTTAACTATTCCGACCACACAAAATTACACACACACACACATACAGTATACACATACATACATACATACATACATACATACATACATACATACATACACTCCTCTGTGTGTGTGCGTGCGTGCGTGCGTGCGTGCGTGCGTGCGTGCGTGCGTGCGTGCGTGCGTGTGTGTGTGTGTGTGGACCATAACAGTAAACACACAGAGTAGTACAGTAGTTCTGCTTGCTTCTGCAATCATGTTTCTGTCCCGAAACTTACTTTATACTTACTGTATATAAAGTAACAGCATCAAGAGCTGAGTGCCACAAATTGAAATTACCTATTTAATTAGCCTATACGAGGAGGCTTGGGGCACAAGGCAGGGTACACCCTGGACAGGGTGCCAATCCATTGCAGGGCACACACACACATACATACACACACACTGAATCACACACTACGGCCAATTTTGGAATGTCAATTAACCTAACCTACAGGTATTTGGACTGTGGGAGGAAACCAGAGTACCCGGAGGAAACCCACCAAGCACGAGGAGAACCTGCAAACTCCATGCACACAGAGACGGGAATCGAACCCAGACCCTGGAGGTGCAAGGCAACAGTGCTAACCACTACACCACCTGTCTTAGTTCTCAATTTTCCCCCCTCATTCTATGGTAGGCAGTGTGAGAGTAATCCTCCAGTTCTGGATTCAAAGTCTACTTTTAAAGCTTTCTCTCTTTAGAACCTGCTCTGCCCATCAGCCGCATTTGATTCCCAAATATATTTTGCCTTGGTGCCTGTGCCTTGGCGTGAGAAAAGACCATGTGTGAGCACATCTGCTATTAGGGCACTTTCATTCAATTCTGCAGAAATAACTTCAGAAATTTCTTCAGCAGGAATTCTTTCAAATATTTGCTTTCCTGGGCACCTTGCAATTTCACCAGACTGCAAACAGCAGTAGAGTATATGCCGTCTGATTCTCTCTCTCTCTCTGTCTCTCTCTCATTACTATTAGCAAGTTTCAGCCAGGTTTTTCAAATCTGAAGGTAACTCAGTGGTGGCATATACACCACTAATTAATCATTATAAATTATATGCAGTACAAGTAAACCGTGACAGGATGGCTCATTTATGCCTATAAGGACCAAACGCTAGCCTGATCATTCCAATCCCACCAAAAGATCAATGTAGCACAAATTGTTAAAATAAGTCAGTGCTGGCTGTGATAGAAATGTATCAGAATGCAAGTGCAATACAGCTTCCTGTGTTTGAGGCTTAGTAGCCAAAGAGTTCAGGGTGGTTGATCAGATCTCCAAACTCCCCAGATCTCAATCCGATCAAGCGTCCATGGAATGGAAACTATCCCAACAGTCCAATCCATGGAGGCCCCACACACAACCCATTAGCTCCCTAAGGATCCACCACTGATATCCTGGTACCAGAAACCATAGCACACCCCTAAGATGTCTTATGGAGTCATGCCCTGAGGGGATCCTACACAATATTGTGTTTAATGTTATGGCTGACTGAATGGTGCATAAGTAAGAAGAAGTGCATGTCCTTGTTATTCTCAACTTCCATTCCCATTGCCGCTTGCTTCCCGGATTTTCAATCAATAACCCTAAGACTGAAATGCAAATAGCATGTGGCTTTACACACTAGAGTCAAAATTTATTTTGAAGACAGCTGCTTTAGAAGCCAAATCTTTAAAAAGTAACAGAAAGTTTAATTAAAAAACAGGACCTTGGTGAACATTATATTCAGGAAACTCTTTGAAATCATTACACACTTCCAGACTACATTTTGGCTGTATAACAGCGCACCTCATGAGCTATCAACACAAGACACAGCTTTGCTGCTATGCTTTTATAAAATGACAGAAGAGTGTACTGAATGATGTCTACATTGATAAGCGTAAATCTCTTCCCTGGGCATTTCCGGTACTGCTCTTTCTTGGTTTTCTTCCTATTTTTCAGATCGACAGTTTTACATTTCTGTTAAGGATTTTCGATCACCCACTGTCCCCCTGAAGCGAGGTGTTCCCCAGGGATCTGTTCTTGGCCCCCTATTATTTACAATTTACATAATCCCACTCGGTCTGATCCTTCAACGTCATGGTCTTAATTATCACTTTTATTCAACTTTATTCCATCTGTACACCTGCTCCATCTGTCCAAATTGACAAAATCTCTGCATGCGTAAAGGACATTAGAGCTTGGCTTAGCTTAAACTTTTTGAAACTTAACATGGATAAAACTGAGATCATTTTCATTGGCACCCCAACACTCACCAGCAATATTTCCACTAATTTCACCTGCGAGATTGCTGGCTCTCACATCAAAACATCAACTTCTGTCAAAAATTTAGGAGTAATCTTCGACTCCACACTCTCCTTTCAGTCTCACATTAAATCTGTCACTAAATCTGCATTCTTCCATCTACGTC